>JASTWR010000732.1:0-84513 GCA_030770355.1 Harpagoxenus sublaevis
GGCCGCTCCGTGCACGAATATTGGGATCACTGTCCGCGGGGGAGTCGTCGGGGGAAATCACTGACTCTAATATGGCTTTTAGATATTCTTTAATAAATTCACTGATCTTTAAATCTTACAACGGTCTTATACTTAATACGCGTAACAATCTGTCACTGACTCTGACTCTGAACTGCCCTCCTGATCCCTGTCCTCCGCTCTATTTATTCCGTATCGTCGTCAAGCGGGATCGGTTCAGGGTCCTTGCGCGGTCAGCGTTCCGCGAACCTCTCTAGGTCGCGTCGGTTCTCGGTAGAGAGTTGGCCGCGCAGTCATCTGTTATGCTGACTCGCGGTTTCCTGTTTAACTCGCGACTTCCTATTTTAATAATACTATAATAATCGATTTCCTATTTTCATTATACTGTGGCAATCACGAGTTCGGATTGCAACATTCCTCCCCCTTTGGGAAGAGAGACACTACGGCCGGAGTTTCTCGTATTTTTCAGATTTTATCCTACCTTTATTCTTATCTTATCTTACTTCTAGAGGTAGTATCATTTTTTATTATTTTCTTTTAACAATGGTCTCTACATCTAGTTTACAATGGTCTCTTACATCTAGTCGTTGTTCAATATAATATCGCGGTGTGTCGCTTTCTCTTTTCACTGTTTCGCTTGCGTCGAGTGCGCTTCGGCCGCTTGCCGTGTTGTATATATGTTCTTGGATAATCTTAGGCTTACGCATGGGATTTAGGTTTAAGTTTATGGGTAATCCCGTTTTATTTTTTATTTCTTTTTGTTACATATAATATGGCCTAACATATAATAATTATCGCTGTTCCCGTGAAGCCTGAGATTATCGGGTACGTTGTGTATTTATGTATATCTACGTCGTTCTGTTGTTAACTCGGTATTTATTTCTCCTAATTTTCTGCTTAGTTCCAAAATTTCCATTGGGTTTTTTTACAACCTTTTGAATTTTACTACGTTCATTAACGTCTGTCCGTTTGATTTGTCCTTTTGTGTAACGGTGAACGTGATGTTGTAATCGGGCAGATGCGTCTGCACATACGTCGTTCTTTGTTGCGTGTTCGTCTTTATTGTAATGTCGGGCGTCACTAGTTTGCATTTATCGTTTAATGTTATCCGTCCTGTTCGTTCGATTTCTACTTTTTGGCTTGCGTGGTTTTTACATGCTATCTCTATGGTTTGTCTCTCTGCGTCGAATATAGCCACGCGCTTCGGGTTATTTAATGCTAGCCAAATAGTAGTTTTTGCGTGTATGCTGCGAACGCTGCAGCGGTTCGAATATGTATTTCGGGTTACATAGGCTTGTATTTCACATGGCGCGTTATTGTCTACGTGAAGGACGGGGAAATTTCGCTCGCAAACATATACATTATTGTCTCTCGTACATTTGTTTAATTCGTTTTCTATCAGTGTGAAATAAGTTCGGCTATCCTTATCTACCGCTATTAATCTTTGATTTATTTCTACAAATATGAATGTGTCTTCACTCTATGAATGGGTAAAGGGATTACTTTTATTATCTCGTACATCGGGTACGTAGTAAGTGGAAATCGTACAACCATGTAAATGTTTCGTACCGTCATAGTAGGCGCTGATCTTCGCGAATTTTTCGATTGTGGCCCAGTTTTCTGGCGTTAATAAGAATGGAAAATGGGTTCCTTGGGGTATTTGGGAAGCTATCTCTTGTAAATTGCTTATTATACTTTCTATCGGGACTAACCTTATGTATATTAATTATTCCGTTTTTCGCGCTGGTTAGATGCTCTATTATGTCTTTTCATGTCGGCTGTCAAGTCGTCTATGATCGCTTTTAATATGAGGAAGTGTTCGTCTAAATCTTTCCGATGTCCATATCCGACCTTTTTCGTGCAACCAGCTTTGTCGCATCTTCTCTGTTATGTTTATAAATTTATCCTCGTTTCTTGTAGAACTTTTTCCACACTGTCTACGTGGGCAATTGTTGCGTTTAATACCTTTATTGATTTTTTTTTTTTTTCGTGTTAAATATAACCATGCTTGTGGGTTTTTTTTTTTTTTTTTTTTTTTGACACTACCAGCAACGGCGCATTCCATTGGCTTGTGCTGGGCCGGGTAATTTTGTTCCTTAACATTTCACCTACTTGCCGATTAACTTCGTCTTTGTGCTTCTCTGCAAGCGGTACGGTCGGACGTTGACCGGTGCGCTATCCGCCTTCGTTGTAATCTGATGCGCGGCCGATATCGGTGCACGTCAGCGGTTCTCCTTCTAAGTGCAGCACGTTGCTAAAATCTTTGCTGATTTCTACAATTGATTTCTTTTCCTCTTCATTTAGGTGTTTCGTGCGTAGTAATTTCTTTACTCTCTCGCTACGCGGTATTGATTCGTTCTTATTTTCTATTTGAACCGTTTTTATTTTTGTTGGTCCATCTTGGCTGAGTTCCTCCATTTTCATTTGAGACATCAGCAATTCTACCGTCCTTTCGGTAGTATTTAGAGTCAGCCGTCTGTATGGATACAATCTCAGGATGTTTTGACCTATTTTAATTTGATTGGTCTTGTAACTGTAGGAAGCTTGATGTTTCTTAATGAAATCGACTCCTAATATCCCGTCATAGTCGATCGGAAAATCATTTTTGACCACATGCATTGTATGCTTGATTTGTCGGTCTTTCAAGTCAATTGTGGCGTTAATTTTACCAAGCGTTTGCGCTTCACGGCCTGTTACGCCTGTAATTGTTATTTTATCATTTTCTATCAATGTATCTTCCTTCAAATGCTTTGCTTTTATTATGGACATTTGCGCTCCTGTATCGAGCAAGAAGCTCGCTTTTTCTCTTTTTGCCTCTTTTATTGGCACAGTGGCTAAATCTAGTCCTGCATGCTCTCGCGGCTTGTCTGCCATATGAGAAATTAGGGATCCGATTGCCAGTCGACGCGGCTTTGCCTCGTCTTTATCTTCCTCATCGCTACTCGGCGGTGATTTACTACGAGTTTTCTCTTTAAATGTGTACGTGCCGTACTGATTATTTTCCTCTCGCGCTCCACCCTGTCTGTCAGGATTAATTCGTTCCCTTTTCGGCTCGCCATTGAGCAGCCAACAATCCTCGCGTAAGTGACCGGTTTTTTTTTACAATAATTGCAATATTTCTCTACGGTATTAACGCGGGATGTTTTCTCGGGTTTCGGTAATGGGAAGCGGTTAGTGTAACGGCCAGTACGGCACTCGCGTCCGTGATGTCCGTACTTGCCGCATTTGTAACACTCAATTCCCGATTCATTTTCGCGCGTTTTGCGGGGAATAAAAATTATTTCGAAAACGCGGCGGATTTCCGCCTCGGTCCGTTTACTTTCTCTTCCGCGCTCGCACCTGCTATTGCCTCCTGCAAGGTAGCGAAATGCTGCGCTCGAACGATTAATTTTATCTCGTCACGTAATCCCAGTTGAAAATTTTGTAGCGCTTGTTGTTGTATAGTTTCTAATATTGTGCGCTTGCTTTCGACCGTATGCGTTTTACCCTCGATCATTGAGTCAAATAGCTCCATTGCCAGGTTATCGGTTCTTAGACCGAACGCTCTTGCGCTTTCTCCGGGCTTCTGCTTTAATGTGTTGAAATTTAACTGTAAATGCGTCGTGCTCTTTCGACTTAAATAACTGACTTCTAACTCTTTTTTGAATTGTGCGAAGTCTCGGATTTCCCGTGTTTGGAAATCTAACATGGCTCGACCTTTTAACTTTGTGCATAGCACGGCTTCCAGTAACGTTCCTTCCTCGATCGGGTGTATATTTTTCATCGCGTACGTCGCGGCGCTCAAAAATTCCTGTATTTTATTAGAGGCTCCGTCGAACTCGGGTATCATGCCCCGGGCCTCTTTCAAACTTAGATATCCGACTGCGCGTTCCGCTTGGTTTCGGATATCGTACGATGTTCGTCCGTACGTGACGTCGGACGGAACATTGGTTTGCTCGCGCTGTTCGCGGCGATCGAGATTTGCCGTTTCTAAATGGTTTACACGAGCCTGTAGTGTCTGAATTCCGCGTAATATTTCCTTTAAAACCGTATCTGTTTCGTTTTTATGTGACGTTGTTATCTTTTGTGACAACTCTCCCTCGTTGCCTTCGCGTTGCTTTTCGGCTTTTGTTTCCGCCATTTCTTTTTGATTTACGTCTTTTGACGCGGAGTAATATTCTTCAGGATTAAACTCGCTACTATCGTAGGAGGTTAACGAGTATTCTCGTCGGTGCGAGATTCTACTGTTCGTGCGGGTCGAGTTTTCGGAGAAATAAAACTCGTATGTAGGATCTAATAAATGATCCTCGGGGCAGTGATGTTGCACGACAGTTGTGTCTAGATCGTCAAAGTCAATTTCGCGTTCCACGTAAAATTCGGTTTTGGACTCGCTATCGCTCGAAAATTCCGCGTCTAGATTTCGGCGCACGCTATCTCGTGTATCGCGTTCGTCTACTGTTTCGGTACGCACGGGTTTATTTCTACGCGCGCGTCGTGACTCTTTGCTGTGGAGCCACGATTCGTTTCGCTCGGCTGGACGATTTTTTTCGCCCTCCGACATTTACCGATTTTACAAGTGTTTCTTTTACGCTTTACAATAATGTGCTTATTCTCGACTTACAATAGTGTCGTTAACCGCATGCTGCTTTCGTTGCGCTGCTGGCCTGTCGGTGAGTCACGTGCGGTAGGTCGGCGCCTTCTCGGGTTTCAAGTCTCCGTTGATGTCCCTCGTCGGCTGCTACCGGTGTTTCTCTCTCTGCTTATCGTTCTGCTGTGCTTCCTCTTGGGATGTGTGCACTGTCTGACGATTTTGTCACCTTACAGATGTCTGGACTTCCTGGACTCCGTTGCCGCTGGATCCCACCGCTGCCACCAAAATGTTGTGCCGCTCCGTGCACGAATATTGGGATCACTGTCCGCGGGGGAGTCGTCGGGGGAAATCACTGACTCTAATATGGCTTTTAGATATTCTTTAATAAATTCACTGATCTTTAAATCTTACAACGGTCTTATACTTAATACGCGTAACAATCTGTCACTGACTCTGACTCTGAACTGCCCTCCTGATCCCTGTCCTCCGCTCTATTTATTCCGTATCGTCGTCAAGCGGGATCGGTTCAGGGTCCTTGCGCGGTCAGCGTTCCGCGAACCTCTCTAGGTCGCGTCGGTTCTCGGTAGAGAGTCTGGCCGCGCAGTCATCTGTTATGCTGACTCGCGGTTTCCTGTTTAACTCGCGACTTCCTATTTTAATAATACTATAATAATCGATTTCCTATTTTCATTATACTGTGGCAATCACGAGTTCGGATTGCAACATTGGCAACCAAACCAAAAACTTCATGAGAGAAAAATTGGATGAAGTAAAAATGAAAGACACTCGAACGAGCTCTCTTCCAAACATGCCCGGAAGATCCACAACCGTAAGTGATTCAAATTCGAAAGTACAAAACTTAGATAGTAATTCAGAAATTAACAATGTAAATTTTTTAATTTTGAATGAAATTAATAAACGATTTAAAGAACGCGAAAGACTTCTTAGAATCTAGAAATACCAAATTGCATAGAGATTATAAATTAAATGCACATACACGATTTGAATATTTCTTAGATTTCTTTAAATCTGAATTACGCTCTCTCAATCTATTACACATTATTGATGAAAGCAATGAAAACGAAAACACGAGATCAAATGTTAGCGAAAGTGTTCTAAAACAACAAAAATATGATGTTCGCAAAAGATTAATCGGACGTTTAGAAATGAATTATTACTCGAAAGTTTGCGAAATTCAGAAACCAAAAGAAATATTAGAAAAACTTAAAACACTGAAATTAAGTGAAGCAAATTTAACTACTATGAACCTGCGGGAAAAATTATATAGTATTAAATACAATCCGGAAAAGAAAAGGCTTCAGCTTTCTGGAATCGGTTCGAAGATATAGTTAGAATGTATAATAGCTTGCCGGAAGTAAAACCTTTGACCGATGATGAAGTAAGAGATTCGTTCTACAATGCAACATCGAAAGCTTTACCGGATGTTAAAAACCTGAATTTCCTAAACATGCATCAGCAGAACAAACCGCTGTCTTATAAAAGTCTTAAAAATTTTATAATACAGGAAGAGAGTGAGTCCGGAAGAACGCAAGCGTCCGGAAGTGCAATGGTGACCACGACCAAATGCTTTAACTGCGACGAGTTTGGACATTTGGGACGTGACTGTCCAAGACAAGGGACGAACATTAAAATGTGCTATGAATGCAGACAGTTCGTGACACATAGAGCTGCTCAATGTCCAAAGAGGTTGGCAAACTCGAAAGGAAAAAGGTACAAAAATAAAAATTATAATAATAATAATCGAGGAAATCGTGGTAATAGAAGGGGTAGAGGCGGTAATAATTATCGCGGAGGTATTAAACGCTTAAACAAAAATCAAAACAATTCGAACGCGAAAAGAGGTCGATTCAACAATAAAAGGGGAAGAGGAAATCAGAATCAAAACAATCGTGGAGGAAAACAACCGAACAGTAATGATCAGCAAGATAAAATTGCCTTAAACGTTAATGGTGAGTACTCTGACCTAGATACGGATGTTATCGAAAGAACGAACGTTGTATGCGAAAAGGGAAAATTATTGGCCAGGTTTTTAGCTGACTCCGGTGCAACCGAGCATCTTACAAATTCCCTTATTATATTTAAAACACTTGACGCGAAAGAATTGATGAGATTAAATGCGCAAATAACTCGAAAGAAGGAATATTAAAAACGGAGGGAGTCGGTGATATTGTGTGTAAAACGAAAGAAAACAAACTATTAAACTTAGACAGTGTTATATGGGCCGAAAATTTATCCGAGAATCTGATTTCCTTGCGAAAATTTGTTGATCAGGGTTTAAGCATTTATCTAGATAATCAGCGCATAGATATATATGATCCCAAATCGAACGAATCATTGCTGACTGGTATATACGAAAAACCATTCTGGATCATAGAAGTTGAAGTTAATAATTCAAAACATACAAAAAATAAACCTAATAGAGTAAAAGCATACGTGATAACGCGAAGCATGGAAAGAAAAGGAAAATTATATAGAAAACGAAAGTAAGAATAATGAAACGATAGAAAGTGACAAAAGGGAAGAACCTGTAAACGAAACAGAGAATGAATTCGAAAGAAAAAATGAAAACGTGATTGTAAATTCAAACTTAAGAAACTGTTCGGACTTTGAAGTCACGGTAAGAGATAGAAATATAGTACAAATTGATCAAAATACATTGGAGGAAAATCCAAATTGTAACATAGAATTTGAAAGTGACAATAAACAAATTAACGACCAAGCCATGCTGTGGCATGCACGAATGGGTCATGCGTCTCTTGAGTATTTAAAGAAATTACAGACTAAACATCCCGAGATTAAAGGTTTGAAAGAATGTAAATTCGACGAAAGTATTAAAAATTGTGAAGTCTGTCTAATATCAAAAATTAACAAACTGCCTTTTCGAACGACACGTGCTAGAGTGCAAGAACTATTACAAATAATTCATTCGGATGTTATGGGAAAGATAAGTCCTTCGTCTCATTCCAAAGGATATAAATACATATCTGTATTTATTGACGACTATTCGAGGCTTGGTATGGCATATGCCATGAAAACGAAAGACGAGACAGGTCACTGTTTCGAATCATTTGTAAAAAGTGCTCGAAACCTCTTGGGAAAGGACGCAAAGGTTTGTTATTTACGAACAGATCAAGACACTGAATATACCAGTGGATACACTGTTGGTGTTAAGAAAACTAGGAGCCGAACATCAGTTGGCCTGTACAGATACCCCTCAGCATAATGGTACGTCCGAAAGATTTAATCAAACTATACAACATAAGATTCGAACGCTAATGTACGATGCGAAACTACCTGAAAACATGTGGGATTTAGCATTGAGCGCAGCAGTATATGTATATAATCGGACGCCACATGTATCGAACGATATGATTTCTCCATTAGAAAAATTTAATCCAAATATTAAAGTCGATTTAAATCAGATAAGGCGCTTTGGATGCCTAGCCTATATGAAAATGCAACGGAAGGTTGGACCGAAATTTCGATTTATAGGTTTTAGAACAATTTTAGTGGGTTACAAAGACACAGGTTATTTATTGCTAAAACCTGAAGATGGAAAGCTGTACGAAAGTCGAGATGTTAGATTTAACGAAAGAATTGTTTTTGGAGACAAATATAAGAAGGACGAAATAAATAATTGGGCCAATGTCAATGTGGAAATAAATCCAAGTAATTGGTTCTCTGAATTTGATCCCGGAAGTCAATCGAACGAAGACAAATCGAACGAGATGTTGAATGTAGAACTGGAGGGAGTTGCTAAACGAAAAAGGGGACGACCGAAAAAGGTGATTATTGAAAAAGAACAATCTACAGCAGACAAACAAATTCACGCTATGATTGCAAACCTTAACGGTGATCCAGCATCCTATGCTGATGCAATGGCTACGACAGAAAAACTCGAGTGGACTGAAGCAATCAATGAAGAATTAAATTCAATGTATAAAAATAACGTTTGGAATCTGGTGGACAGACCAAGAGCGAAAGACAGAAATCGAAAGCCAAACATTATTGACTCACGCTGGGTATTAAAAAGAAAGATAGAAAGTAACAATCAAGTGAGATTCAAAGCTCGGCTCGTGATCAGAGGCTTTAAAGATGAAAATATTTATGATTTGCAAGAAACTTATGCACCTGTATCTCGATTACCTCTGATCCGAGCAGTGCTCGCAATTATTAATAAATATAGCCTGGAAGTATGCCAAATGGACGTAAAAACTGCTTTTCTGAATGGCACATTGAACGATGATATATATATGGAAATTCCGGAAGGAGTTCAGTGTTCGAAAGAAACAAGATTAAATAAAGTCTGCAAATTAGAAAGAGCATTGTATGGTTTGAAAGTAAGTCCAAAACTATGGAACGAAAGATTTACGAAAGCTGCTTTAAAAATTGGTCTGAAATCCCACGAAAACGAACCATGTCTATTTACTTGGCAAAAGAAAGAAAAATTTTTGATTTTGATTTTATACGTGGATGATATGCTTATATCAAGTAACGATGTAGAAAAACTCAATGAGATTAAACGAAAGCTGATGGAAGAATTCGAAATGACTGATTTAGAAGAACCGAAAGTTTTTCTAGGGCTGGAAATAACTCGAAATCGAAAAACGAAAGAAATAAAATTGACTCAAACAAAATACATTGATTGAATGCTTCGAAAGTTTAAATTTGACGGATTATATCAGAAACGAACGCCAATGATTATTAATCAGGTAGCAAATCGCGAGCGAAAGCATAGGGAAGAAAATGAACAATTAAAAGAATTTATCGAAAGTAGTAATATTGAAAATATTCCATATAGAGAAGCTGTAGGAACGTTACTATATCTAGCAAACGCTAGTCGACCGGATATTAGTTATTCGGTAAATGTACTAAGTAGACATCAAAACAATCCGACAGAAAACGAATGGAAAATGATCAAACGAGTATTTTGTTATTTGAAGGGAACTCGAACGCTAGGATTGAATTATTTAGGAAGATCGAACGATTTACAAGCATATTCTGATGCAAGTTTTGCCGATTGCAAAGAATCTCGAACGACTAGTGGTTTTGTTATTAAATTGTTTGGTGACTCAATTACATGGCGAACACGAAAGCAAAAATATGTAGCACTATCTACTTGTCAGGCTGAGTACGTCTCGATGAGTGATGCTTGCAAGGAATTGATGTCACTGAACAATTCTTTGAAAGTGATACTCACTAACAATTTCTTTCCGATGAAATTGTGGTGTGACAATAAAGCGGCAAAATACAGCTCGAAAGTTAGCGGAAGCAATAAACTAAGACATATACCAGATTTGAAAGAACACTATGTTAGACAGTGTGTTGATAAGGGTTTCGTGAATGTAATTTGGATAAAATCGAAAGAACAAATTGCGGACGTATTTACTAAACCCTTGGCATCTAACTTGCATACTTCTTTAACAAATTCTATTATGAATGTCGAAAGTAATGATAACTGATAAACTTTAAATTTTTTTCGATGAGATACATTTACTTCGCCAGTGTATAAATAACCAAATTAAATTTTCTTAATTGACGAAAACTGGCAATCACTCCTGACGGTCACAAACGTCAGGACTCTTTAGACCGAGAATCAGGTCCTTCTATCAAAACGCTTAAAATTAAGCACCTTAAATTAAGATGGATAAATTCCCTCTCCCTTCCCATAATTAAATCGATATTGATTTAATATTAAAATCACTGTAAAAACTTATTGCGAAAAATATTACCCCAGCCAGGGTTCGAACCTGGAATCTCCCGCATTCCGTTCGGGTGTCTTAACCAATTCGACTACCGGGGCATGTGGCAATATTTATCGCAATAGTACATCTAAACAATCATAAGATGGAACACCGATATTTTACGTCGACGGTGTATATTCAACGATGAGATACATTTACTTCGCCAGTGTATAAATAACCAAATTAAATTTTCTTAATCGACGAAAACTGGCAATCACTCCTGACGGTCACAAACGTCAGGACTCTTTAGACCGAGAATCCGGTCCTTCTATCAAAACGCTTAAAATTAAGCACCTTAAATTAAGATAGAAAAATTCCCTCTCCCTTCCTATAATTAAATCGATATTGATTTAATATTAAAATCACTGTAAAAACTTATTGCGAAAAATATTACCCCAGCCAGGGTTCGAATTAAAATTTCTTTGTCTATGATAATTCTCTTATGTTGCAGGAACTACTGAGTAGTCAAGTTGGAAAGGTCCGGAAGATGTACATATATGAGCGGGAGGGAGTGTTAAATATGGCGCTCAGATATGAACACTATAGAGAGCGGTCGGATCGCTCCTCTACTACTGCTGCCTCGGCTTCGTGCGCGAACGCGCGCGACATTCATTCCTTCAGGAGACATCTGAGTACTCGAATCGCGCATCAGATTATATTTTATCAAGAGACACGGTAGTGTCTCGCGCCAAGTACGCGCGGAGCGAGACAGCCGTGGCTCTATATACGCGACGCGACGAGTTATATATATGTTGAGAGTACTCGAGATTTTGAGATCTCGATAACTAGTGAACGGATCAAGTTCTAACTAGGCTCAATGGAAAGCTTGGACCAAATTTATATAATAAAAGTATTTTTATTTTCCCCCTACGTGGCCTACGAAAAAATATATTGCGATGCAAAAGTCCAGACCTGAAAATTTTACATTAAGAAACGTACTTCTCCGTTTGCTAGTCTCGCCACGGCGCGCGGCGGCACCACCGTCGTGTAACTTTCACCTCCTTGACGTTTGCGGCGCTATTTTAGAGCAACAAAGTGGTGCTAGCGGTGCACTTGGTGTATTGCGTGCAGTCGCGCTGCTGGCGCCCTGCGGCCCGGCGGTAGAGCAACAAAGTGTCGCCAGCGGTGCACTTGGTGTACTGAGTGCAGTCGCATTGCCGGCGCCCCGCGACCACCGCGACCCGGCGCGGCGGTGTGTGATGTGACAGCGCGGAGCGAGATAACCTACGCGGCTGGATCGACTCGGGCTTTGCGCGATTCGGGAGTGTGTTTGTAGTGAAAAACGTTCAAGTCCGGCTCGCCGAGCCGGACTCGCGAGTTAAACTCGTACAAAAATAATGGGCCGCTTTAGACGTCCGCGTCGTCGAGAAATATTCCGTCCGTGTCGAGGTTATAATGCTTATCTGTAACGTCGGAAAATTGAGATACATATATTGTTTACGACAGTTTCTTTGCTTACGATCACGATCGCAGCACGATGGATCGTAAGCTCATTACGACGATCGTAACGTTCGTCGTGACAGTTATCGTATGAATTATTAAGGTGCGTCTACATCTATCGTAACGCTGCGATCGTGGTCATAAGCAAAGAAGCTTTCGTAAACAATATTGTGGGTGAGATGTTACGAGACGGGCTCGGCGTCCGACGAGCCAAATTTTGGGACTATTCGGGAGTGTGTGTGTGGTGAAAAACGTTTGAGTCCGGCTCGCGAATCAAACTCGTACATGTTATGGGCCGCTTTAGACGTCCGCGTCGTCGAGAAATATTCTGTCCGCGTCGTCGCGTCCGAACACTCCGAACGAAGTGCAGTGCTGGAGTGACAGAGTTCGCGCCTTGCGGATGGCTGGTTCCTGGGATACACCCTGTGCGAGGGTCGCGCGGTTATATCTACTATCGTACGTATTGCTCTTTCTCGCGGTCACGCTCGCGTTCCCCGCTCGCGTTCTCTCTCTTTCTCTTTTTCTCTAATAATGACTATCAAATATATCTGATAAAATTAAATCTAAATATTTTTTGTATTATAACACAAAAATTATATCTGACAGTGACATCCTTAATTAAAAGTGCAGTGTAGTTTGTATTATAAATTATTAATTGCCTTATTTTGTTAACAAACTTTACTATACATATATTATCTACTATGACATTCTGCCAATAGCATCGTACATGCCAAATTCTGTATCAAATCTGTTTTTCTTTCGACAAAATTTATTTATAGCAAACACTGCATAATGTGCTCTCGACAAATTTGACTTTGCTTTATATATTCATATTTTGTGTCTTAATTTTTTTAATGATTTATAAATTTATACAAACTACACTGCACATTTAAGGATGTCAAACTCTCAGATATAATTCTTGTAAGTTATAATACAAAAAATATTTACATTTGATTTTATCAGACATAAATGTCGATGTCGATAGACATTATGGCGTTTGATGTATCTATAACAAAAAGGGGTGATATCCGTACAAAATTACCTTTTACAAAAAGGTAAAAAAAAGACGCCAAGCACGCATGGTGTACCTTGAAAAAATCGCAGTAGTTATCTTTGTACCTCAAAAAAATCCAAGTAATATATTTACTCTAAAAAAACCAAAGTAATATATTTACCTTGAAAAAATTGAAGTAATATATTTATTACAAAAAAAAGAAATGATATCTTATCTTTAAATTATGCGCCAATTAAATATATATTATATTGAAAAATAATTATTGTTCTTTAAAAAAATGTATTCCCATTAAAGTGAAAAAATTAATATAAAATGTAAAAAATTTTAGTGAAAAAAACTTGGCGCTGCCAAATTTTAAAATATTTGAAAGCAATAAATAACTAATTTAAAATATTAAATTAATAATTACAATGTGAATGTAGAGACTTTCACACATTAATTTAAAGTACTTTTTTCATTTATAGAAATTGTTTCATTAATATATATTATTATGTTTAGCAGCGCCAAGTTTTTTTCACTAAAATTTTTTACATTTTATATTAATTTTTTCACTTTAATGGGAATACATTTTTTTAAAGAACAATAATTATTTTTCAATATAATATATATTTAATTGGCGCATAATTTAAAGATAAGATATCATTTCTTTTTTTTGTAATAAATATATTACTTCGATTTTTTCAAGGTAAATATATTACTTTGGTTTTTTTAGAGTAAATATATTACTTGGATTTTTTTGAGGTACAAAGATAACTACTGCGATTTTTTCAAGGTATTACATACCGAAAGTTTTCTTATATTGAAAGTGTGTTAAAGTGATTCAAATAAATTACAAAAGTGTTTATGAAAGAAGGTCTTGTTGCTTTGCTTTGAACTGAATAGTCAAAAGTATTTCTTAGAGTGGCAAATATTGTACTCAAGTTAGATTCTAATACATCTGTCTCCATTGCTTGTAAATATTTTGAAGCCGTATAACGATTAGTTATATTCAGTTTGTGAAAAATGCCACGTTTCAATTGACGCATATTCAATTGATGCAACAAAAAAAATAAGAATTGTATATTTAACCTGAATTGTGAATGTTTGGACATCAAACGACATTTAACAAATTCATGGTCGTGAAGTTTAACCTGTCTAGTTTGGTGTTCTCCATTAACACCAAGAGGATATAAATCTGGAAAACATAATAGTTCTAACAATTTCTCACGATTGTCCAAAGGCAAATCGTCAATTTTTAACATTTGATATAAGGCGGTATCACTTTTACATTCTTTTTATTCATATAAAGGATAAATAGTATATTGCTCGTAATAATTATTATTTTTGTCAAGAACCTGAGTTGTCATTGCCTTACGCTGATTATTTAAAGTAGCGTCTACGTTGTTTTCTGTTTCTTGCATTGGACTTTTTGGACTCGATTCGTGTTCGTCATCCGAATCAGATTTACTACCATTTTCATCTGTCTTCTGTATTTCATACTCTGGATTTTTTAATAATGTATGTAAAGAAAAATTCTTATAAGTATCTGGTAATACAATATGAGAATATAAAGGATTACGTTCTTTTAACCACACTAAAGCGTCAAAAACCTTCTTAACGTCTACCATTTGTTCCCAGATAATTTTTGATTTTGTTGGAACATTTCTAACACGTACAAAGTACAGTTCATGATTGGTATTAATTGGATCCTTATCAGAACATATTTTGTTCAATGTCTCTTGCAAAGGTAACGGTAAATGAAACGTTCTACCTTTTACTTTTTGTACCATTCGTCTGTGAGGAAATTTTTTCTTACTAACAGGTTTCATTGAAACGACAGTTTGAAAAGCTTTAGCTCTTTGTATAAGAATTTTTTCAAACTCGTTAAGACATGGTATTACTTCGGGTGGATCATGTACAAATAGATCATTTAAAACGCAATACGCAGGCATTAATCCGTCACGGAATTTTTTGTCACAGTAACGACATATGTATTGCGGGGTAATATTATGCTTTTCTAAATGCGCCATTAAATCTCTCCAAATTGGAATACCTATTTGTGCTTTAAGCTTATTAAATTCGAAGACACTTCTTTTATAACACAGTCTCTCACATGATGCACAAACATACCGAGGTGTGTCCATGGAGCGTTTAGCAAAAGCCTTAAATGCATTTTTATAGCGAGACATGATTTCATCATCACTCAAAGTAGTACAATTCTGCTGATGTTTGTACATATTTGCTTGTGTTGTGCCAAAGTTATAATTTCGTTTAATGTGTCCAAATCAGTAGAAGTTAAAGCCTTCTCCAGATTTAACATCTTGTTATGTAATCTTATCATTTAATAAACTAAACGTTTAATAAATCTCACCGTTGGAAAATGAGGTGATAATAATAGAACAGGAAGAAATGTCGCTTCGCAAGTTGTATCATCAATGTAACAAGCATGTGTGTGACCCTGTCTATTCGGATCCTTTATTGTACATGTATGAATATTTTGTAACAATTGTGGTATTTTCTTTAAAGTACATGTACTTATCGTTTTAAGGAATTGTCCATAACGATCGATTAGAAACGGATCAATTTTACACAAAGCATTGCATGACCATGACTTTCTTTCTCGAGCCTGCTGCAAAGGTAATACATTCATAAGTGTACCTTTCTCGTTCATCACCAAAAGTTGTGATAAAGTAATGTTACGATTAAGTAATTTTCGGACGAAGCTGTATATCGCGATATGCCACATAATGCACGTTTTTTATCGTCAATTGTAGAGCATTCAGCGACAAGAGTCAAGCATACTTGTATTTCTTTTTAAGTACAGCTAATACTTTAGAAATATCGCGGACAAAACTGTCTCGAATACGCATACACCAACGTACGATTCTTTCTGCTTTTAATCGTCTTTTAGTAGAATTTTTAATATCAAGTTTCTTTTCTCAATGTCTTCAATTACCACAGGATTGAGAAATTGTATATAATTTCGTGACCAAAACTTTTGATATTTTCTAGTGTAATTTTTAGCAATATCGCGATTTTTGTTTGAAGGTACGGATTTAGAAGTCTTTCTTTTATAATATCGTTTATTAATAAGCCATTTACGATCAGAATATTTTTTTTGTCTATCTCGTTTTTGCTGAGAATGTATAAGATAACGTTTTCGCTTATTAAGGCGTTTAATTAATAAGTAATTTTTATATTGACGCTGTTGTTTAGCACGATTATTTTCCAGATTTTTATTATATCGATCCCGCCGTTTAGCAGCACACTTTGCAGCGCGATTTTCTAAATTCTGTTCCTCTGCACGACGTTTTTTAGCGCAATTTCTTTGAAAATGTCTGCTCATACGTTCAGCAGTCGCTTTAGTCTCTCTATCTCTTATTACTGCTAATGGAAGTACTTTTTGAGGATTAGCACATTGCGAATCCTGAGGAAAATGTTCAATAACATTATTTTCCAACATTTGTACCAAATATGAACGCATTAACCTCTGTTCATACTTTACTTTGTCAGGTTTAATATTGAATAACAATGAAGTCGCAAAAGCAATAGCAAAAACACCACAATCGTCAATGTTCGTTTGATGTTGCACAGTAGGAAATTTGACAGGCTGTTTCTTAAAGTCGTGTGTTGAAAATAATCCTTTCAAGAATTGCTCATGATGTTCGTGCAATGTTTTTCTATTTCGTGAATCATAGATATATATATATTTTTTGTATCGTAATAGCTGCATACCCAATGTCCATCTGGATTTGATGCAGCTGTCTTTATTGAACCTTCCGAACTGTGCAATATTTGTACATGTTTTTTACCTTGTGTTACAGATGGAATAAGTTCAGGCAATTGTAATAGACATGTATCGGCAGGTGTATAATTTGAACAATTTCGCAAAAGTCGATGGAAAAGATCTATATGCACATCCCAAAGCCATTCGCCTTGAATATCTTTATGTTCAGGCTTTAAAATAACATTATGTGGTGAATTCTGTTCTGATTGCTGCCGCTTTGTAGCACGATTTTCTAAATCTTGTTCCTCTGCAGGACGTTTTTTAATAGCACAATTACTCTCAAAATGTGTCTTTGTACATTGAGCAATCGCTTCAGCTTCTGTAGTCTTTATTACCGCTAATGGAAGTACTTTCTGAGAAATACCAGATTGTAAATCTTGAGCACGATTATAGTCCAGTCAAAATACGATTAGACCTAGAAAAAATTGCAACAAAAGGTTTTATTACGTCATTGTGTTCAGAAAAATATACTGAACAACATATCCAAATTCCGCCATTTTCCGCTATCCCTAAGTATGTTTTTTATTAACAATTTATAAACAAATTCGTTTTTCTCCACAAATACGATAAATTTCGAAATTTTTGTACAGATCAAAGTTGTAGAACCGACAAATATCTACAAAAAATGTTCTATAAGTTTTTTTCGTACAAGCAATACTTTTCACGTAATATATTTTGCAAGATATACGCTGCGCGGTAAGCGCTGACAGACGTCAAATAAATTGAAGCGTCGCACGCGCGCACAAAAAATGTTATATCTTTTGAACGAATCATCGTACAGAAATGATCAAAAAATCGTTGAAAAGCTGAAACTTTCAGCTTTTTAATGCGATTTGGTTCGTTATTCTGCGACAATTTTTGAAAATTCTACGATGGTTTAAACAAATTGTTACATGCATTTTTGCTTTTTTTCATAAAATCAGCCACAAGTAGGTTCCAAATTGTTTTAAAAAAAAACGCCAGCAGGATATTACAGTATATACTTCATACTTTGACTCTATTAGAGGAAAAAAATTACAAAAATTTTTTTCTTTAAAATCAAGCTATTGACATGTCCAGTCAAAATACGGAAAAAAGGGGGGGTACCTAAAAAAAATTGCAACAAAAGGTTTTATTACGTCATTGTGTTCAGAAAAATATACTGAACAACATATTCAAATTCCGCCATTTTCCGCTATCCCTAAGTATGTTTTTTATTAACAATTTATAAACAAATTCGTTTTTCTCCACAAATACGATAAATTTCGAAATTTTTGTACAGATCAAAGTTGTAGAACAGACAAATATCTACAAAAAATGTTCTTATGAATTTTTTGAAATATCTCATATTATTTGAGATATTTGCAATAAGAGCTACTAGGCTACGTGCGGAGCGGAGAGTTCTAACAAGCACACGGCAGTCTTAGAATTCGCCGCTCCGCTCCGCGCGTAGCCTAGTAGCTCTTGTTGCAAATATCTCAAATAATATGAGATATTTCAAAAAATTCATAAGAACATTTTTTGTAGATATTTGTCTGTTCTACAACTTTGATCTGTACAAAAATTTCGAAATTTATCGTATTTGTGGAGAAAAACGAATTTGTTTATAAATTGTTAATAAAAAACATACTTAGGGATAGCGGAAAATGACGGAATTTGGATATGTTGTTCAGTATATTTTTCTGAACCTAATGACGTAATAAAACCTTTTGTTGCAATTTTTTCTAGGTACCCCCCCTTTTTTCCGTATTTTGACTGGACTATTATTTGGTAAATTCTGTTCGCGTCGCTGTCGCTTTGTAAAGCAATTTTCTGAATCCTGTTCCTCTGCAGGACGTTTTTTAGCGCAATTATTTTCAAAATTTTCATTTGTATATTTAGCAAGCGCGTCGGCCTCTTTCGCTTTTATTACCGCTAATGGAAGCACTGTCTGAGCATCACTTTGTGAATCTTGAGGAAAATGCTCCATTGTATTCGATTCGAAAATCTTTAACAAATGTAAACGCATCACTCTAAGATCATATCTCACTTCGTCAGGTTTAATATTGAATAACAATAAAGTCGCAAAAGCTATAGCAAAAACTCCGCAATCGTTATAATTCGGTTGATATTGCACAGTAAGAAATTTGACAGGATATTTCTCGAAGTCGTATGATGGAAATAATCCTTTCAAGAATACCTTATGATGTTCGTGCAATTCTTTTTTATTTAGTGAATCATAGATATATATATTTTTTGTATCATAATAGCTGCATACCCAATGTCCATTAATATTTCTCTTTTGGGGATCTGTACACTTTAATGGAGCTGACGAACTGTGCAATATTTGTATGTTTTCTATCTTTTGATATATGTGGAATAAATTGAGGCAATTGGTTTTGCCATGTTCCGACAGGTTCATAATCTGAACAACTTCGTACAAGTGTATGGAAATGATCCATATGATCGTCCGTAATCCATTGACCTTGAGTAATTATATCTATTTCTTTAGGCTTTAAAATAACTTTATTTGGTAAATTCCGTTTGGATCGCTGTCGCTTTTAGCACGATTGTCTATATTCTTTTCCTCTGCAAGAGGTTTTGAAGCATAATTACTTTCAAAATATGTCTTTGTACTTTGAACAATCGCTTTATCCTCTGTCGTCTTTATTACCGCTAATAAAAGTACTTTTTGAGAAATACCACATTGCGAATCTTGAGCATGATTATTTGATATATTTTGTCGCTTTGTAAGGCAATTTTCTAAATTTTGTTCCTCTGCACGACGTTTTTTAGCGCAATTTCTTTTAAAATGTCTCTTTATACGTTGAGCAAGCGCTTTAGCCTCTCTATCTCTTATTACTGCTAATGTAAGTTTTTTGAGGATTAGCACATTGCGAATCCTGAGGAAAATGTTCAATAACATTATTTTCCAAAATTTGTATCAAGTGTGAACGCATTAACTTATGTTCATACTTTACTTTGTCAGGTTCAATATTAAATAACAATGAAGTCGTAAAAGCTATAGCACAAACTCCGCAATCGTTAGAGTTCGGTTGGTATTGCACAGTAGAAAATTTGACAGGATGCTTCTTAAAGTCGTGTGTTGGAAGTAACCCTTTTAAAAATTGCTCATAATGTTCGTGCAATATTTTTCTATTTCGTGAATCATAGATATATATATTTTTTGTATCGTAATAGCTGCATACCCAATGTGCATCTGGATTTGATGCAGCTGTCTTTACTGAACCTTCCGAACTGTGCAATATTTGTATATGTTTTTTACCTTGTGTTACAGATGGAATAAATTGAGGCAATTGTAATATACATGTATCGGCAGGTGTATAATTTGAACAATTTCGCAAAAGTCGATGGAAAAGATCTATATGCACATCCCAAAGCCATTCGCCTCGAGTAATTATATTTTTTTATTTAGGCTTTAAAGTAATATGCACAGACATGTTACTTCTTAAAAATAAGATGGTTTTCTATAAATTGATATCTTACACTATGTTTTTAAATGTAAAAGTGAATCTTTACAATTTAACTGCTAATGCAGCTGTTTTAGAACTATAGCCGTATAAACAGCCAAAATTTAGCACTAATAGCAGCCAATGTTTGCCAGCGCTTGTGGCAGCCGTTACACAGCGCCAAAGAGAGCAGCCGGATAATATATATATTTATATATATATATTCTTTTTTTTTCAGAAGACCTGCAAAAGAAAAAAAACATATTTACATAATACAAATTAATGTAATAAGCCGGTATTTATAGTCGAATCTTATTTTAAGATCGTCTTAACCCGTTAACCGCTTTAGACGAGAATACTCGCACAAAAATATCGCCCGTCAGACGCTTTGAACGTGGATACTCGAGCAACGATATAGCTCGTCAGACGCATTGGACGAGAATACTCGCGCAACGATATTGCCCGTCAGACGCTTTGGAGTTAACTTGGGTCGCAAGTTTGTCAAGCAAACTTGTGATGTTCCATGCTTTTGAATTTATCACACAGAAAAACAATTCAGATAAATTAGTATATTTTAATACAAAGGAAATAGCCATACGGTCCAAGTTTAAATCTTAGGTAGCTTAATATAATTATTCTCTATATGTATTAATACGCGTATTTTCCAACATATTAAACTGCGCGCCGATTATTTGTCGGACTTAAAACACAGCTATTGTTGGAAAATTAGAAATTCCCTCGCCTTTCCCTAATTAAATCGATATCAATTTAATATTAAAATCACTGTGAAAGTGATTTTAATATTAAATCGATATCGATTTAATTACCGATATCTGGTACAAGTGCGCAGTTTAATATGTTGGAAAATACGCATATTAATACATATAGAGAATAATTATATTGAGCTACCTAAGATCCAAGCTTGGACCGTATAGCTATTTCCTTTGCATTGATCTATATCTTAACGGTCTTAACATATATTGTTTATTCACGTCGCCTGAGAAAGACGTTCAAATTATTGTTATCCGGTTATTGCGATAAATATTACCACATGCCCCGGTAGTCGAATTGGTAAGACGCCTGAACGGAATGCGGGAGATTCCAGGTTCGAACCCTGGCTGGGGTAATATTTTTCGCAATAAGTTTTCACAGTGATTTTAATATTAAATCGATATCGATTTAATTAGGGAAGGGAGAGGGAATTTCTAACTTTCCAACAATAGCTGTGTTTTAAGTCCGATAAATAATCGGCGCGCAGTTTAATATGTTGGAAAATACGCATATTAATACATATAGAGAATAATTATATTGAGCTACCTAAGATCCAAGCTTGGACCGTATGGCTATTTCCTTTGTATTGATTTATATCTTAACGGTCTTAACATATATTGTTTAGTATTTTTTCTTTTGCATTTTTTCCTTTTACTTTTTCTCTTACCTCAAATATTAATATAAAATAAAAAAAGTTGCGGCGAGCAGGGGCTACATACCTATACTGACAGAATCACAGTCGGGAATTAGGAGAGAAGAAAAAGATCGCTTCTTCACTCACCGAAACAATCAATATTAAACAAAGCATATCAATCAAAAGTCGGACATAACACTTACGAGTTATTTAGAATCAAGCGTCCTATAGTAAAAAAGTGAGCAAGTAGAAACTTGCACATTGCTTCCATATAGCTTTTAAGTGTGCAAGTAGAAACTTGCACATTGCTTCCTCATAGTTTTTAAGTGTGCAAGTAGAAACTTGCACATTGCTTCCTCATAGCTTTGAAGTGTGCAAGTTGAAACTTGCACATTGCTTCCTCATAGCTTTAAAGTGTGCAAGTAGAAACTTGCACATTGCTTCCTCATAGTTTTTAAGTGTGCAAGTAGAAACTTGCACATTGCTTCCTCATAGTTTTTAAGTGAGCAAGTAGAAACTTGCACATTGTTTTCTCATAGTTTTTAAGTGAGCCAATAGAAACTTGCACATTGCTTTCTCATAGTTTTTAAGTGAGCCAGTAGAAACTTGCACATTGCTTTCTCATAGTTTTTAAGTGAGCCAGTAGAAACTTGCACATTGCTTTCTCATAATTTTTAAGTGAGCAAGTAAAAACTTGCACATTACTTAATCAACATTTTATTTCGCTCATAAAGCTTCCTCTATGAAGAAGCCAAATTTTTTTTTGATATATAATTATTAATAAATATTTATTAATTTGGCTTCCTCATAGAGGAAGCTTTATGAGCGAAATAAAATGTTGATTAAGTAATGTGCAAGTTTCTACTTGTTCACTTAAAAATTATGAGAAAGCAATGTGCAAGTTTCTACTGGCTCACTTAAAAACTATGAGAAAGCAATGTGCAAGTTTTTACTGGCTCACTTAAAAACTATGAGAAAGCAATGTGCAAGTTTCTACTGGCTCACTTAAAAACTATAAGAAAACAATGTGCAAGTTTCTACTTGCTCACTTAAAAACTATGAGGAAGCAATGTGCAAGTTTCTACTTGCACACTTAAAAACTATGAGGAAGCAATGTGCAAGTTTCTACTTGCACACTTTAAAGCTATAAGGAAGCAATGTGCAAGTTTCAACTTGCACACTTTAAAGCTATGAGGAAGCAATGTGCAAGTTTCTACTTGCACACTTAAAAACTATGAGGAAGCAATGTGCAAGTTTCTACTTGCACACTTAAAAGCTATATGGAAGCAATGTGCAAGTTTCTACTTGCTCACTTTTTTTATTATCCTAAAAAATCATTTTTTAAAGTCTCAATTAATAAGACTTGAGATGTTCTAATTGCAATTAAAAAATTAGCCCTTTTACAAAAAGACTAGCCCTTTTGCAAAAAGACTAGCCCTTTTGCAAAAGGCCGCCCTTTTGCGAAACACTGATCGTTTCCCAATAAAACTGAACGCACTTTAGGCTTTTTGGCATACGTTGGCTGATGCTAGGCTAGACACTTACGTCAGTTTTATTTAAAAAAAAACGATCAATGCTTTTGCAATAGAGCGCCCTTTCGCCCTCTCTCTCTTTCTCTCTCTCTCTCTTTCTTTTTCTCATTTGAAATTTTGGAGAATTCTCATATAAAATTCTTTAAAATTTGGTTGATTAGACTCATGTTTATGTATAGACGGATTCCCCGAAATTTTAAATGTCTTTAACTCAAAAACTAATCAACCAAATCTTAAAGAATTATATATAAAAACGGGTAGAAAATACTGAAGAATATAGTAGAATTAAAAAAATTGCTAAAATCTTAAAATTTTAACCTTTAAGGCTACATCCCAAGTCTCAACAATTGAGATTTTTCATAAATTGATATTTTTTGATAATTTATTTTACTCTTATTTCATATATAATTCTTTAAGATTTGGTTGATTAGTTTTTGAGTTAAAGGCATTTAAAATTTCTGGGAATCCGTACATACATAAAAGCTATTAGTGTTACAAAACGGACTGGCGGGACACGAATGGGTGGCTCGAGAGAGCCAACGCGGAGACTAGGGCACAACCATAGAAAAATATTAGGAAGAGATAGAAAGTCTATCCCGCGGTCTATGCCGGATATCGTAGAGGGCGCCATCCATGATGTCGAGTCCACAGGGCGAGTCGCGTACAATGCTCTCACCAACACTTCCCCTCGAACCGCACTGGTTGGCAGACTCCGTTCAATGGATGGGCTTGAGCCCGAGGGACTTCATACAGGCTTCGTGTTTTCCTCTAGGCAGTCCCTTCGTAAGAATATCCGCCGTCATCTCGTCGGTGGGCACGTGTTGGATGGTAACCAGATTTTTGTCAACAGCATCACGCACGAAGTGGTGTCGAATGTCGATATGTTTCGACCGAGCGTGATGGACAGGATTCGTCGCCAATTTCTGAGCCCCGTTGTTGTCGTTCTTGATGATGATTCCATCCAAAACTATCCCGAGTTCTCCGAGTAGTTTTCTCATGTACAAAGCCTCCTTGGTTGCTTCAGATAGAGCCATATACTCGGCTTCCGTCGATGATAAAGCCACAGTTTGCTGTTTTTTAGATTCCCAGCTGACAGCTCCACCGCTCACCAAGAAAGTATAGCCAGTGTAGGATTTACGATCCATATTGCAGTTGCCCCAGTCAGCATCCGCAAACATCTCAGGAGAATCACTAGAAACAGAGTAAACTAGACCAATATTATCAGTTCCCTTTAGATAACGCAACACTCGCTTGGCCGCCCTCCAGTAAACCTCCGTATGACAGTTGTTCAACTGGCTCAAACAACTAACAGCATGGGCTATATCGGGTCTGGTTGACGTCGCTAGATACATTAGTGCCCCGATGAGTTCCTGATAGGGGGCCCCATGATGATGGCAATCCGTACCGACTTCTTCCTTGACCAGTTTGACATCCGGATCCATTGGAGTAGACACCGGCTTACAATCGAGCATGCCAAATCTTTCAAGAATATCGTTAATGTACCCTTTTTGTCTTATGGCAATTCCACGTTCATTTCTTGAGAACTCCAGGCCCAAACAGTATTTAACACTGCCCAAGTCTTTGATCTCAAAGTTGACTCTGAGATGGTTTTTGATTCTTGTCAGCTCCGCATCGTCGCACGATACAATCAATATATCGTCAACATATATGATGATAAATGTTCTTTTCTCGCTAGGTCCAATGAGAAACACGCACGGATCGGCTTTCGATTGAACATCTCCAGGTTCTTTAAGCACCTTCTTTAGTCTGTTGTGCCAGCTTCTGCCTGATTGTCGAAGCCCGTACAACGCCTTAATAAGTAAACAAGCGACGTTCGGCCTCTGAATGTCCTCCAACATCTTTTTCGCTGCTTCCTTGATGGGGCCGTCCACGCGTCTGGATCGTGTAATATGTTCCAAGGTATCTTCCAGGTATTCCGGTGCTTCCATGTAGATCTTTTCCTCGATTTCACCATTTAAATATGCCGTTGCAACATCGAACTGCTCGATCTTCATGTCTCTTTGGGCCGCTACAGCCAACACAGCACGTATCGAGCTCATCCTTGCAACTGGGGCGAACGTCTCGTGGTAGTCAATCCCTGGTTTTTGAGAAAAACCACGTGCCACAACGCGTGCCTTTCGCTTTTCGATACATCCGTCGGAATTGTATTTGTTGCGCAGAACAAATCTGCTCCCAACAACTCGCTGATCCTCCGGACACTCCACTATCTTCCATGCATTATGTTTGATCAGGGATATCACCTCTGCCGCCATTGCTTCCATCCATTCTGATGAGTTCGCGTCCGACATTGCCTGCGTTACTGGAATTTCGGCCACGCATGCTAGTTCCGCCTGTTCGAGCGCATCGTGGCCATAGCCCTTTCGAGGTCTCCCGGGTCGCCCGGTTCTGATAATACGGGGACGTCCTCGTCTTCGGACTTGCTCGGGTCTCTCGTTTTGACCCTCCGGTTCCTCTGATTCCGCTTCCCCTGGTTCCGCTTCCTCTGGTTCCGCTTCCTCTGGTTCCTCTTCCTCTGGCTCCTCGACGACTTCCTCGATGTCTCTCCACTCCGTATTGTCTGATCCAGAGGACTGTGAATAAAAATCTTCAAAAGGCGTTTTTGTTCCTCCCCAAGAATTTTCCAGAAACCTTACGTCACGAGTAATCTCGACCTTTTTGGATTCCGGCAACCAGATTCGAAAACCTTTTGATTCCTCAGAGTACCCGATAAATACTCCCTCCCTGGATCGAGGATCAAACTTTCCTCTCGTGGGAGCTTTGTCTATGCAGAATACTTTACATCCGAAATTCCTAAAATAACTCACAGTCGGAGCGTTACCTTTCCAGCTCTTGTGTGGAGTCCTTCCATCAAGCTTCTTTGTTGGGCAACGATTCCTAATGTAATTCGCTGTGGACACCGCTTCAGCCCAAAACGACGGAAGTAGACCGGATTGGAGTAAGAGGCATCGCGCAGAATCCACCAAAGTCCGATTCTTTCTTTCGGCTACCCCGTTCTGCTCCGGAGTGTATGCCGTTCTGAGTCGACGTTGAATTCCCTGAGTCCTCAAATATTCATCGAACTCCTTGTTGACGTATTCGCGGCCATTATCGGATTGAATCGCCTTTATCTTCCTGCCATGTTGTTTCTCGACGAAAATCTTGTATGTCTTGAATTCTTCAAGCGCTTGATCCTTACTTTTTATGAACCTTATCTCCGTCCACCTCGTATGGTTATCAGTAAAAGTGATGAAGTATCGCGACCCTCCGTTTGATGTAACTCGCATCGGACCACATATGTCGGTATGGATAAGTTCTAACTTATCGGTTTCTCGTGTCGATTTTTTCGGAAACGATGGTCGCGTCATCTTCCCCTGGATACATATCTCACAGTTCAAGTCTTCAGGCCCATGCCGTAAGCTTATACCCCGAATAGCGCCGTCTCTGGATGCCTGGACAAGGTCCCGAAAGTTCAGGTGACCCATCCGTTGATGCCAAGATTCGTATGTGTTTGTCGACACCACCGACTGGCAGCTCTCCTCGGATATTGTCTTGGCTTTTTGGCAATCGGGTGGTTCTCCGTCGATATAGTAGAGATCGCCAATCCTTCTGGCAATTAATCTTGTACTTCGTTTCTGATCGATAATAACGGCCTTTCGCTTTTCGAATAAGACTTTATAGCCCTTATCTGTCATCTTCGATACTGACAATAAGTTCATTTGTAACTCTGGAACGTGCAATGTTTCACTTAAAGTCACTTCTCTCCTTTTTCCGTTCGCTGTTGTCACGATCGCCGCCACACCTCTTGCTTGAATTTCCGCGGATGAATCACTGGCCAGCTTCAAAATACCCGACTTGCCTTCGTTAATTTCTGTGAATAAGCTAATATCCTTGCACATGTGTGATGTACATCCACTGTCGATACACCACCGATTTTTAGAAGTGCTGTCAACGAACTGGCAAACGTCTGAGTTGTCTTCGGTCAGTAGGAGAGATACTTTGCCTTTATCATCCGTTTTCTGTGACGGACATTCCGAGGCCTTATGCCCCTTCTCGTGGCACTTGTAGCATTTAAACTTGAAACATTTCTCCTTTTTCTGTTCCTCTTTGTTAGTTAAATTATGCTTCAAATAATTTCGCTTCTTCCTGTTAACGAGTAAAGCATCTTGACTCGATGTCGTTGTGCTCTTCCTTGCGTCGAACTCTTCGACTATCTTCGTACGTAGATTTTCAGGTGTCGGAAGCTCGTCACGACTTTCGATCGCGACTCTGAAATTTTCGAAGCTTGGCGGCAAACTATATAGCATCATTATGGCAAGCTGGTCTGGATTTATGACCACGTCCATTTCCGACAACTTATCCACGGCATCGAAAAAATCATGTAGATGCTCGCGCACGTCGCCGCCTTCGCACATCTTCTTCAAGGTGAGGGTCTTCAAAAGCGTGGCCTTCCGGGCGGGTCCTTTCGATTGGAACGTGTTTTCTAACTTTTATCCACAATTCACGCGACGTTTCACAGTTTTTAATTAATTTCAACTGACTCGCTCCTATGGATAAAATTAAGTCCGACTTGGCCTTTTCGTCCTTAGTTCGCCAATCTCGTACTTCGGCCGCGTTCTCGGGCTTCGCTATCTCGCCGCTCACATAACCCCATGCGTCATTCTTTATTAGTAGCGCGCGCATTTGTAGTTTCCACGTATCGTAGTTGTCGCGCCCGAGCGCCTCAATACGCACGACACTATTCGCGGCCATAATTGCGTACCGACAATCTACTTCCTTTACGATATGCTACTATTATGCCGACGCGCCCGATGCAAGATGGCCGAGTAGCCTTTACGCGCACGATACTATTCGCCGTCTCTTCGCGCTCGCGACGATGCACGCTTGCTGTCTCTTCGCGCTCGCGACGATGCACGCTTGCTGTCTCTTCGCGCTCGCGACGATGCACGCTTGCTGTCTCTTCGCGCTCGCGACGATGCCTTCGCCGTCTCCTCGCGCTCGTGCGTCGCTGTCTCTTCGCACTCGTACGCACCACTTCCTCTTCGGCGATGCTTCTGCTTTCGCGCACACGCCAATCCCCTTTGGAAAAATACGCCGCGCACCGTGTATCTCAGATGCCTGGGCCCATAACCTATTAGTGTTACAAAAACGGACCGGCGGGACACGAACGAATGGCTCGAGAGAGCCAACGCGGAGACTAGGGCACGACCATAGAAAAATATTAGGGAGGGGCAGAAAGTCTATCCCGCGGTCTATGCCGGAGATCGTAGAGGGCGTCATCCATGATGTCGAGTCCACAGGGCGAATCGCGTACAATGTTCTCACCAACAATAGTTTATAATTATTTAAATGTAGCCTACGGTCAGAACTATACGGAACTACCATCAGGGAGCATAGAACTATTGTTTAAAACCTCGAACAAACCGAGAACTTATCGTAGAAGCATAGCATATCACTGTAGTATGCGTGATATGCTGATAATAATTGTTAATAATTATTTAGAGGTAACCTACCGTCAGAACTATACGGAACTATTATCAGGGGTATAGAACTATTGTTTAAAACCTCGAAAGAACCGAGAACTTATCGTAGAAACGTAGCATATCACTGTAATATGAGTGATATGCTGATAATAATTGTTTATAATTATTTAGAGGTAGCCGGTGGTCAGAACTATACGGAATTATTATCAGGGGGTATAGAACTATTGTTTAAAACCTCGAACAAACCGAGAACTTATCGTAGAAACGTAGCATATCACTGTATTATGCGTGATATGCTGATAATAATTGTTTATAGTTATTTAGAGGTAGCCTACCGTCAGAACTATACGGAACTATTATCAGGAGGTATAGAACTATTGTTTAAAACCTCAAACAAACCGAGAACTTATCGTAGAAGCGTAGCATATCACTGTAGTATGAGTGATATGCTGATAATAATTGTTAATAATTATTTAAAGGTAGCCTACCGTCATAACTATACGGAACTATTATCAGGGGGTATAGAACTATTGTTTAAAACCTCGAAAGAACCGAGAACTTATCGTAGAAGCGTAGCATATCACTGTAGTATGAGTGATATGCTGATAATAATTGTTTATAATTATTTAGAGGTAGCCTACGGTCAGAACTATACGGAACTACCATCAGGGAGCATAGAACTATTGTTTAAAACTTCCAACAAACCGAGAACTTATCGTAGAAGCGTAGCATATCACTGTAGTATGAGTGATATGCTGATAATAATTGTTTATAATTATTTAGAGGTAGCCTACGGTCAGAACTATACGGAACTACCATCAGGGAGCATAGAACTATTGTTTAAAACCTCGAACAAACCGAGAACTTATCGTAGAAGCGTAGCATATCACTGTAGTATGAGTGATATGCTGATAATAATTGTTTATAATTATTTAGAGGTAGCCTACCGTCAGAACTATACGGAACTATTATCAGGGGTATAGAACTATTGTTTAAAACCTCGAAAGAACCGAGAACTTATCGTAGAAACGTAGCATATCACTGTAGTATGAGTGATATGCTGATAATAATTGTTTATAATTATTTAGAGGTAGCCTACGGTCAGAACTATACGGAACTACTTATCAGGAGGTATAGAACTATTGTTTAAAACCTCGAAACAAACCGAGAACTTATCGTAGAAGCGTAGCATATCACTGTAGTATGAGTGATATGCTGATAATAATTGTTTATAATTATTTAGAGGTAGCCTACCGGTCAGAACTATACGGAACTATCATCAGGGAGCATAGAACTATTGTTTAAAACCTCGAACAAACCGAGAACTTATCGTAGAAACGTAGCATATCACTGTATTATGAGTGATATGCTGATAATAATTGTTTATAATTATTTAGAGGTAGCCTACCGTCAGAACTATACGGAACTATTATCAGGAGGTATAGAACTATTGTTTAAAACCTCAAACAAACCGAGAACTTATCGTAGAAGCGTAGCATATCACTGTAGTATGAGTGATATGCTGATAATAATTGTTTATAATTATTTAGAGGTAGCCTACCGGTCAGAACTATACGGAACTATTATCAGGGGGTATAGAACTATTGTTTAAAACCTCGAAAGAACCGAGAACTTATCGTAGAAACGTAGCATATCACTGTAGTATGAGTGATATGCTGATAATAATTGTTTATAATTATTTAGAGGTAGCCTACGGTCAGAACTATACGGAACTATTATCAGGGAGGTATAGAACTATTGTTTAAAACCTCGAACAAACCGAGAACTTATCGTAGAAGCGTAGCATATCACTGTAGTATGAGTGATATGCTGATAATAATTGTTTATAATTATTTAGAGGTAGCCTACGGTCAGAACTATACGGAACTATTATCAGGGGTATAGAACTATTGTTTAAAACCTCGAAAGAACCGAGAACTTATCGTAGAAAGCGTAGCATATCACTGTAGTATGAGTGATATGCTGATAATAATTGTTTATAATTATTTAGAGGTAGCCTACGGTCAGAACTATACGGAACTACCATCAGGGAGCATAGAACTATTGTTTAAAACCTCGAACAAACCGAGAACTTATCGTAGAAGCGTAGCATATCACTGTAGTATGAGTGATATGCTGATAATAATTGTTTATAATTATTTAGAGGTAGCCTACGTCAGAACTATACGGAACTACTTATCAGGGAGTATAGAACTATTGTTTAAAACCTCGAACAGAACCGAGAACTTATCGTAGAAGCGTAGCATATCACTGTAGTATGAGTGATATGCTGATAATAATTGTTTATAATTATTTAGAGGTAGCCTACGGTCAGAACTATACGGAACTATTATCAGGGAGGTATAGAACTATTGTTTAAAACCTCGAAAGAACCGAGAACTTATCGTAGAAGCGTAGCATATCACTGTAGTATGAGTGATATGCTGATAATAATTGTTTATAATTATTTAGAGGTAGCCTACGGTCAGAACTATACGGAACTACCTATCAGGGAGCATAGAACTATTGTTTAAAACCTCGAAAGAACCGAGAACTTATCGTAGAAACGTAGCATATCACTGTAGTATGAGTGATATGCTGATAATAATTGTTTATAATTATTTAGAGGTAGCCTACGGTCAGAACTATACGGAACTACCATCAGGGAGCATAGAACTATTGTTTAAAACCTCGAACAAACCGAGAACTTATCGTAGAAACGTAGCATATCACTGTAGTATGCGTGATATGCTGATAATAATTGTTTATAATTATTTAGAGGTAGCCTACCGTCAGAACTATACGGAACTATTATCAGGAGGTATAGAACTATTGTTTAAAACCTCAAACAAACCGAGAACTTATCGTAGAAGCGTAGCATATCACTGTAGTATGAGTGATATGCTGATAATAATTGTTAATAATTATTTAAAGGTAGCCTACCGTCAGAACTATACGGAACTATTATCAGGGGGTATAGAACTATTGTTTAAAACCTCGAAAGAACCGAGAACTTATCGTAGAAGCGTAGCATATCACTGTAGTATGAGTGATATGCTGATAATAATTGTTTATAATTATTTAGAGGTAGCCTACGGTCAGAACTATACGGAACTACCATCAGGGAGCATAGAACTATTGTTTAAAACCTCGAACAAACCGAGAACTTATCGTAGAAGCGTAGCATATCACTGTAGTATGAGTGATATGCTGATAATAATTGTTTATAATTATTTAGAGGTAGCCTACGGTCAGAACTATACGGAACTACCATCAGGGAGCATAGAACTATTGTTTAAAACCTCGAACAAACCGAGAACTTATCGTAGAAGCGTAGCATATCACTGTAGTATGCGTGATATGCTGATAATAATTGTTTATAATTATTTAGAGGTAGCCGGTGGTCAGAACTATACGGAACTATTATCAGGGGGTATAGAACTATTGTTTAAAACCTCGAAAGAACCGAGAACTTATCGTAGAAGCGTAGCATATCACTGTAGTATGAGTGATATGCTGATAATAATTGTTTATAATTATTTAGAGGTAGCCTACGGTCAGAACTATACGGAACTACCATCAGGGAGCATAGAACTATTGTTTAAAACCTCGAACAAACCGAGAACTTATCGTAGAAGCGTAGCATATCACTGTAGTATGAGTGATATGCTGATAATAATTGTTTATAATTATTTAGAGGTAGCCTACGGTCAGAACTATACGGAACTACCATCAGGGAGCATAGAACTATTGTTTAAAACCTCGAACAAACCGAGAACTTATCGTAGAAACGTAGCATATCACTGTATTATGCGTGATATGCTGATAATAATTGTTTATAATTATTTAGAGGTAGCCTACCGTCAGAACTATACGGAACTATTATCAGGGAGTATAGAACTATTGTTTAAAACCTCGAACAAACCGAGAACTTATCGTAGAAGCGTAGCATATCACTGTAGTATGAGTGATATGCTGATAATAATTGTTTATAATTATTTAGAGGTAGCCTACCGTCAGAACTATACGGAACTATTATCAGGGGGTATAGAACTATTGTTTAAAACCTCGAAAGAACCGAGAACTTATCGTAGAAACGTAGCATATCACTGTAGTATGAGTGATATGCTGATAATAATTGTTTATAATTATTTAGAGGTAGCCTACGGTCAGAACTATACGGAACTACCATCAGGGAGCATAGAACTATTGTTTAAAACCTCGAACAAACCGAGAACTTATCGTAGAAGCGTAGCATATCACTGTAGTATGCGTGATATGCTGATAATAATTGTTTATAATTATTTAGAGGTAGCCTACCGTCAGAACTATACGGAACTATTATCAGGGGTATAGAACTATTGTTTAAAACCTCGAAAGAACCGAGAACTTATCGTAGAAACGTAGCATATCACTGTAGTATGAGTGATATGCTGATAATAATTGTTTATAATTATTTAGAGGTAGCCTACGGTCAGAACTATACGGAACTACCATCAGGGAGCATAGAACTATTGTTTAAAACCTCGAACAAACCGAGAACTTATCGTAGAAACGTAGCATATCACTGTATTATGCGTGATATGCTGATAATAATTGTTTATAATTATTTAGAGGTAGCCGGCGGTCAGAACTATACGGAACTATTATCAGGGGGTATAGAACTATTGTTTAAAACCTCGAAAGAACCGAGAACTTATCGTAGAAGCGTAGCATATCACTGTAGTATGAGTGATATGCTGATAATAATTGTTTATAATTATTTAGAGGTAGCCTACGGTCAGAACTATACGGAACTACCATCAGGGAGCATAGAACTATTGTTTAAAACCTCGAACAAACCGAGAACTTATCGTAGAAGCGTAGCATATCACTGTAGTATGCGTGATATGCTGATAATAATTGTTTATAATTATTTAGAGGTAGCCTACCGTCAGAACTATACGGAACTATTATCAGGGGTATAGAACTATTGTTTAAAACCTCGAAACAAACCGAGAACTTATCGTAGAAGCGTAGCATATCACTGTAGTATGAGTGATATGCTGATAATAATTGTTTATAATTATTTAGAGGTAGCCTACGGTCAGAACTATACGGAACTACCTATCAGGGAGCATAGAACTATTGTTTAAAACCTCGAACAAACCGAGAACTTATCGTAGAAGCGTAGCATATCACTGTAGTATGAGTGATATGCTGATAATAATTGTTTATAATTATTTAGAGGTAGCCTACGGTCAGAACTATACGGAACTACCATCAGGGAGCATAGAACTATTGTTTAAAACCTCGAACAAACCGAGAACTTATCGTAGAAGCGTAGCATATCACTGTAGTATGAGTGATATGCTGATAATAATTGTTTATAATTATTTAGAGGTAGCCTACGGTCAGAACTATACGGAACTACCATCAGGGAGCATAGAACTATTGTTTAAAACCTCGAACAAACCGAGAACTTATCGTAGAAGCGTAGCATATCACTGTAGTATGAGTGATATGCTGATAATAATTGTTAATAATTATTTAAAGGTAGCCTACCGTCAGAACTATACGGAACTATTATCAGGGGGTATAGAACTATTGTTTAAAACCTCGAAAGAACCGAGAACTTATCGTAGAAACGTAGCATATCACTGTAGTATGAGTGATATGCTGATAATAATTGTTTATAATTATTTAAAGGTAGCCGGTGGTCAGAACTATACGGAACTATTATCAGGGGGTATAGAACTATTGTTTAAAACCTCGAAAGAACCGAGAACTTATCGTAGAAGCGTAGCATATCACTGTAGTATGAGTGATATGCTGATAATAATTGTTTATAATTATTTAGAGGTAGCCTACGGTCAGAACTATACGGAACTACCATCAGGGAGCATAGAACTATTGTTTAAAACCTCGAACAAACCGAGAACTTATCGTAGAAGCGTAGCATATCACTGTAGTATGCGTGATATGCTGATAATAATTGTTTATAATTATTTAGAGGTAGCCTACGGTCAGAACTATACGGAACTATTATCAGGGGGTATAGAACTATTGTTTAAAACCTCGAAAGAACCGAGAACTTATCGTAGAAACGTAGCATATCACTGTAGTATGAGTGATATGCTGATAATAATTGTTTATAATTATTTAGAGGTAGCCTACGGTCAGAACTATACGGAACTACCATCAGGGAGCATAGAACTATTGTTTAAAACCTCGAACAAACCGAGAACTTATCGTAGAAACGTAGCATATCACTGTAGTATGAGTGATATGCTGATAATAATTGTTTATAATTATTTAGAGGTAGCCTACGGTCAGAACTATACGGAACTACCATCAGGGAGCATAGAACTATTGTTTAAAACCTCGAACAAACCGAGAACTTATCGTAGAAACGTAGCATATCACTGTAGTATGAGTGATATGCTGATAATAATTGTTTATAATTATTTAGAGGTAGCCTACGGTCAGAACTATACGGAACTACCATCAGGGAGCATAGAACTATTGTTTAAAACCTCGAACAAACCGAGAACTTATCGTAGAAAGCGTAGCATATCACTGTAGTATGAGTGATATGCTGATAATAATTGTTTATAATTATTTAGAGGTAGCCTACGGTCAGAACTATACGGAACTATCATCAGGGAGCATAGAACTATTGTTTAAAACCTCGAACAAACCGAGAACTTATCGTAGAAGCGTAGCATATCACTGTAGTATGAGTGATATGCTGATAATAATTGTTTATAATTATTTAGAGGTAGCCGGTGGTCAGAACTATACGGAATTATTATCAGGGGGTATAGAACTATTGTTTAAAACCTCGAAAGAACCGAGAACTTATCGTAGAAGCGTAGCATATTACTGTAGTATGAGTGATATGCTGATAATAATTGTTTATAATTATTTAGAGGTAGCCTACGGTCAGAACTATACGGAACTACCATCAAGGAGCATAGAACTATTGTTTAAAACCTCGAACAAACCGAGAACTTATCGTAGAAAGCGTAGCATATCACTGTAGTATGAGTGATATGCTGATAATAATTGTTTATAATTATTTAGAGGTAGCCTACGGTCAGAACTATACGGAACTACCTATCAGGGAGCATAGAACTATTGTTTAAAACCTCGAACAAACCGAGAACTTATCGTAGAAAGCGTAGCATATCACTGTAGTATGCGTGATATGCTGATAATAATTGTTTATAATTATTTAGAGGTAGCCTACCGTCAGAACTATACGGAACTACTATCAGGGAGCATAGAACTATTGTTTAAAACCTCCAACAAACCGAGAACTTATCGTAGAAGCGTAGCATATCACTGTAGTATGAGTGATATGCTGATAATAATTGTTTATAATTATTTAGAGGTAGCCTACGGTCAGAACTATACGGAACTACCATCAGGGAGCATAGAACTATTGTTTAAAACCTCGAACAAACCGAGAACTTATCGTAGAAACGTAGCATATCACTGTATTATGCGTGATATGCTGATAATAATTGTTTATAATTATTTAGAGGTAGCCTACCGTCAGAACTATACGGAACTATTATCAGGAGGTATAGAACTATTGTTTAAAACCTCGAACAAACCGAGAACTTATCGTAGAAGCGTAGCATATCACTGTAGTATGAGTGATATGCTGATAATAATTGTTTATAATTATTTAGAGGTAGCCTACCGTCAGAACTATACGGAACTATTATCAGGGGGTATAGAACTATTGTTTAAAACCTCGAAAGAACCGAGAACTTATCGTAGAAACGTAGCATATCACTGTAGTATGAGTGATATGCTGATAATAATTGTTTATAATTATTTAGAGGTAGCCTACGGTCAGAACTATACGGAACTATTATCAGGGGTATAGAACTATTGTTTAAAACCTCGAAAGAACCGAGAACTTATCGTAGAAAGCGTAGCATATCACTGTAGTATGAGTGATATGCTGATAATAATTGTTTATAATTATTTAGAGGTAGCCTACGGTCAGAACTATACGGAACTATTATCAGGGGGTATAGAACTATTGTTTAAAACCTCGAAAGAACCGAGAACTTATCGTAGAAACGTAGCATATCACTGTAGTATGAGTGATATGCTGATAATAATTGTTTATAATTATTTAGAGGTAGCCTACGGTCAGAACTATACGGAACTACCATCAGGGAGCATAGAACTATTGTTTAAAACCTCGAACAAACCGAGAACTTATCGTAGAAGCGTAGCATATCACTGTAGTATGCGTGATATGCTGATAATAATTGTTAATAATTATTTAGAGGTAGCCTACCGTCAGAACTATACGGAACTATTATCAGGGGGTATAGAACTATTGTTTAAAACCTCGAAAGAACCGAGAACTTATCGTAGAAACGTAGCATATCACTGTAGTATGAGTGATATGCTGATAATAATTGTTTATAATTATTTAAAGGTAGCCGGTGGTCAGAACTATACGGAACTATTATCAGGGGGTATAGAACTATTGTTTAAAACCTCGAAAGAACCGAGAACTTATCGTAGAAGCGTAGCATATCACTGTAGTATGAGTGATATGCTGATAATAATTGTTTATAATTATTTAGAGGTAGCCTACGGTCAGAACTATACGGAACTACCATCAGGGAGCATAGAACTATTGTTTAAAACCTCGAACAAACCGAGAACTTATCGTAGAAACGTAGCATATCACTGTAGTATGAGTGATATGCTGATAATAATTGTTTATAATTATTTAGAGGTAGCCTACGGTCAGAACTATACGGAACTACCATCAGGGAGCATAGAACTATTGTTTAAAACCTCGAACAAACCGAGAACTTATCGTAGAAACGTAGCATATCACTGTAGTATGAGTGATATGCTGATAATAATTGTTTATAATTATTTAGAGGTAGCCTACCGGTCAGAACTATACGGAACTATTATCAGGGGTATAGAACTATTGTTTAAAACCTCAAACAAACCGAGAACTTATCGTAGAAGCGTAGCATATCACTGTAGTATGAGTGATATGCTGATAATAATTGTTTATAATTATTTAGAGGTAGCCTACGGTCAGAACTATACGGAACTACCATCAGGGAGCATAGAACTATTGTTTAAAACCTCGAACAGAACCGAGAACTTATCGTAGAAGCGTAGCATATCACTGTAGTATGAGTGATATGCTGATAATAATTGTTTATAATTATTTAGAGGTAGCCTACGGTCAGAACTATACGGAACTACCATCAGGGAGCATAGAACTATTGTTTAAAACCTCGAACAAACCGAGAACTTATCGTAGAAGCGTAGCATATCACTGTAGTATGCGTGATATGCTGATAATAATTGTTTATAATTATTTAGAGGTAGCCTACCGTCAGAACTATACGGAACTATTATCAGGAGGTATAGAACTATTGTTTAAAACCTCGAAAGAACCGAGAACTTATCGTAGAAACGTAGCATATCACTGTAGTATGAGTGATATGCTGATAATAATTGTTTATAATTATTTAGAGGTAGCCTACGGTCAGAACTATACGGAACTACCATCAGGGAGCATAGAACTATTGTTTAAAACCTCGAAAGAACCAAGAACTTATCGTAGAAACGTAGCATATCACTGTAGTATGAGTGATATGCTGATAATAATTGTTTATAATTATTTAGAGGTAGCCTACGGTCAGAACTATACGGAACTACCATCAGGGAGCATAGAACTATTGTTTAAAACCTCGAACAAACCGAGAACTTATCGTAGAAGCGTAGCATATCACTGTAGTATGAGTGATATGCTGATAATAATTGTTTATAATTATTTAGAGGTAGCCTACGGTCAGAACTATACGGAACTATTATCAGGAGGTATAGAACTATTGTTTAAAACCTCGAACAAACCGAGAACTTATCGTAGAAGCGTAGCATATCACTGTAGTATGAGTGATATGCTGATAATAATTGTTATAATTATTTAGAGGTAGCCGGTGGTCAGAACTATACGGAACTATTATCAGGGGGTATAGAACTATTGTTTAAAACCTCGAAAGAACCGAGAACTTATCGTAGAAGCGTAGCATATCACTGTAGTATGAGTGATATGCTGATAATAATTGTTTATAATTATTTAGAGGTAGCCTACGGTCAGAACTATACGGAACTACCATCAGGGAGCATAGAACTATTGTTTAAAACCTCGAACAAACCGAGAACTTATCGTAGAAAGCGTAGCATATCACTGTAGTATGAGTGATATGCTGATAATAATTGTTTATAATTATTTAGAGGTAGCCTACGGTCAGAACTATACGGAACTACCATCAGGGAGTATAGAACTATTGTTTAAAACCTCGAAAGAACCGAGAACTTATCGTAGAAACGTAGCATATCACTGTATTATGAGTGATATGCTGATAATAATTGTTTATAATTATTTAGAGGTAGCCTACGGTCAGAACTATACGGAACTACCATCAGGGAGCATAGAACTATTGTTTAAAACCTCGAACAAACCGAGAACTTATCGTAGAAGCGTAGCATATCACTGTAGTATGAGTGATATGCTGATAATAATTGTTATAATTATTTAGAGGTAGCCTACCGTCAGAACTATACGGAACTACTTATCAGGGAGGTATAGAACTATTGTTTAAAACCTCGAACAAACCGAGAACTTATCGTAGAAACGTAGCATATCACTGTAGTATGAGTGATATGCTGATAATAATTGTTTATAATTATTTAGAGGTAGCCTACGGTCAGAACTATACGGAACTACTTATCAGGGGGTATAGAACTATTGTTTAAAACCTCGAACAGAACCGAGAACTTATCGTAGAAGCGTAGCATATCACTGTAGTATGAGTGATATGCTGATAATAATTGTTTATAATTATTTAGAGGTAGCCTACGGTCAGAACTATACGGAACTACTATCAGGGAGTATAGAACTATTGTTTAAAACCTCGAACAGAACCGAGAACTTATCGTAGAAACGTAGCATATCACTGTAGTATGAGTGATATGCTGATAATAATTGTTTATAATTATTTAGAGGTAGCCTACGGTCAGAACTATACGGAACTACCTATCAGGGAGCATAGAACTATTGTTTAAAACCTCGAACAAACCGAGAACTTATCGTAGAAACGTAGCATATCACTGTAGTATGAGTGATATGCTGATAATAATTGTTTATAATTATTTAGAGGTAGCCTACGGTCAGAACTATACGGAACTACCATCAGGGAGCATAGAACTATTGTTTAAAACCTCGAACAAACCGAGAACTTATCGTAGAAACGTAGCATATCACTGTAGTATGAGTGATATGCTGATAATAATTGTTTATAATTATTTAGAGGTAGCCTACCGTCAGAACTATACGGAACTATTATCAGGAGGTATAGAACTATTGTTTAAAACCTCAAACAAACCGAGAACTTATCGTAGAAGCGTAGCATATCACTGTAGTATGAGTGATATGCTGATAATAATTGTTTATAATTATTTAGAGGTACCCTACCGTCAGAACTATACGGAACTATTATCAGGGGGTATAGAACTATTGTTTAAAACCTCGAAAGAACCGAGAACTTATCGTAGAAGCGTAGCATATCACTGTAGTATGAGTGATATGCTGATAATAATTGTTTAATAATTATTTAGAGGTAGCCTACCGTCAGAACTATACGGAACTACCTATCAGGGAGCATAGAACTATTGTTTAAAACCTCGAACAAACCGAGAACTTATCGTAGAAGCGTAGCATATCACTGTAGTATGCGTGATATGCTGATAATAATTGTTTATAATTATTTAGAGGTAGCCGTACGGTCAGAACTATACGGAACTATTATCAGGGGGTATAGAACTATTGTTTAAAACCTCGAAAGAACCGAGAACTTATCGTAGAAGCGTAGCATATCACTGTAGTATGAGTGATATGCTGATAATAATTGTTTATAATTATTTAGAGGTAGCCTACGGTCAGAACTATACGGAACTACCATCAGGGAGCATAGAACTATTGTTTAAAACCTCGAACAAACCGAGAACTTATCGTAGAAGCGTAGCATATCACTGTAGTATGAGTGATATGCTGATAATAATTGTTTATAATTATTTAGAGGTAGCCTACGGTCAGAACTATACGGAACTACCATCAGGGAGCATAGAACTATTGTTTAAAACCTCGAACAAACCGAGAACTTATCGTAGAAGCGTAGCATATCACTGTAGTATGAGTGATATGCTGATAATAATTGTTTATAATTATTTAGAGGTAGCCTACGGTCAGAACTATACGGAACTACCATCAGGGAGCATAGAACTATTGTTTAAAACCTCGAACAAACCGAGAACTTATCGTAGAAGCGTAGCATATCACTGTAGTATGCGTGATATGCTGATAATAATTGTTTATAATTATTTAGAGGTAGCCGGTGGTCAGAACTATACGGAACTATTATCAGGGAGTATAGAACTATTGTTTAAAACCTCGAACAAACCGAGAACTTATCGTAGAAGCGTAGCATATCACTGTAGTATGAGTGATATGCTGATAATAATTGTTTATAATTATTTAGAGGTAGCCTACGGTCAGAACTATACGGAACTACCATCAGGGAGCATAGAACTATTGTTTAAAACCTCGAACAAACCGAGAACTTATCGTAGAAACGTAGCATATCACTGTAGTATGAGTGATATGCTGATAATAATTGTTTATAATTATTTAGAGGTAGCCTACGGTCAGAACTATACGGAACTACCATCAGGGAGCATAGAACTATTGTTTAAAACCTCCAACAAACCGAGAACTTATCGTAGAAGCGTAGCATATCACTGTAGTATGAGTGATATGCTGATAATAATTGTTTATAATTATTTAGAGGTAGCCTACGGTCAGAACTATACGGAACTACCATCAGGGAGCATAGAACTATTGTTTAAAACCTCGAACAAACCGAGAACTTATCGTAGAAGCGTAGCATATCACTGTAGTATGCGTGATATGCTGATAATAATTGTTTATAATTATTTAGAGGTAGCCTACCGTCAGAACTATACGGAACTATTATCAGGAGGTATAGAACTATTGTTTAAAACCTCGAACAAACCGAGAACTTATCGTAGAAGCGTAGCATATCACTGTAGTATGAGTGATATGCTGATAATAATTGTTAATAATTATTTAGAGGTAGCCTACCGTCAGAACTATACGGAACTATTATCAGGGGGTATAGAACTATTGTTTAAAACCTCGAAAGAACCGAGAACTTATCGTAGAAACGTAGCATATCACTGTAGTATGAGTGATATGCTGATAATAATTGTTTATAATTATTTAGAGGTAGCCTACGGTCAGAACTATACGGAACTATCATCAGGGAGCATAGAACTATTGTTTAAAACCTCGAAAGAACCGAGAACTTATCGTAGAAGCGTAGCATATCACTGTAGTATGAGTGATATGCTGATAATAATTGTTTATAATTATTTAGAGGTAGCCTACGGTCAGAACTATACGGAACTACCATCAGGGAGCATAGAACTATTGTTTAAAACCTCGAACAAACCGAGAACTTATCGTAGAAGCATAGCATATCACTGTAGTATGCGTGATATGCTGATAATAATTGTTAATAATTATTTAGAGGTAACCTACCGTCAGAACTATACGGAACTACCATCAGGGAGCATAGAACTATTGTTTAAAACCTCGAACAAACCGAGAACTTATCGTAGAAGCGTAGCATATCACTGTAGTATGCGTGATATGCTGATAATAATTGTTTATAATTATTTAAAGGTAGCCGTACGGTCAGAACTATACGGAACTATTATCAGGGGGTATAGAACTATTGTTTAAAACCTCGAAAGAACCGAGAACTTATCGTAGAAGCGTAGCATATCACTGTAGTATGAGTGATATGCTGATAATAATTGTTTATAATTATTTAGAGGTAGCCTACGGTCAGAACTATACGGAACTACCATCAGGGAGCATAGAACTATTGTTTAAAACCTCGAACAAACCGAGAACTTATCGTAGAAGCGTAGCATATCACTGTAGTATGCGTGATATGCTGATAATAATTGTTAATAATTATTTAGAGGTAACCTACCGTCAGAACTATACGGAACTACCATCAGGGAGCATAGAACTATTGTTTAAAACCTCGAAAGAACCGAGAACTTATCGTAGAAACGTAGCATATCACTGTAATATGAGTGATATGCTGATAATAATTGTTTATAATTATTTAGAGGTAACCTACCGTCAGAACTATACGGAACTACCATCAGGGAGCATAGAACTATTGTTTAAAACCTCGAAAGAACCGAGAACTTATCGTAGAAACGTAGCATATCACTGTAATATGAGTGATATGCTGATAATAATTGTTTATAATTATTTAGAGGTAGCCTACGGTCAGGACTATACGGAACTACCATCAGGGAGCATAGAACTATTGTTTAAAACCTCGAACAAACCGAGAACTTATCGTAGAAACGTAGCATATCACTGTATTATGCGTGATATGCTGATAATAATTGTTTATAATTATTTAGAGGTAGCCTACCGTCAGAACTATACGGAACTATTATCAGGAGGTATAGAACTATTGTTTAAAACCTCAAACAAACCGAGAACTTATCGTAGAAGCGTAGCATATCACTGTAGTATGAGTGATATGCTGATAATAATTGTTAATAATTATTTAAAGGTAGCCTACCGTCAGAACTATACGGAACTATTATCAGGGGGTATAGAACTATTGTTTAAAACCTCGAAAGAACCGAGAACTTATCGTAGAAGCGTAGCATATCACTGTAGTATGAGTGATATGCTGATAATAATTGTTTATAATTATTTAGAGGTAGCCTACGGTCAGAACTATACAGAACTACCATCAGGGAGCATAGAACTATTGTTTAAAACCTCGAACAAACCGAGAACTTATCGTAGAAGCATAGCATATCACTGTAGTATGCGTGATATGCTGATAATAATTGTTAATAATTATTTAGAGGTAACCTACCGTCAGAACTATACGGAACTATTATCAGGGGTATAGAACTATTGTTTAAAACCTCGAAAGAACCGAGAACTTATCGTAGAAACGTAGCATATCACTGTAATATGAGTGATATGCTGATAATAATTGTTTATAATTATTTAGAGGTAGCCTACGGTCAGGACTATACGGAACTACCATCAGGGAGCATAGAACTATTGTTTAAAACCTCGAACAAACCGAGAACTTATCGTAGAAACGTAGCATATCACTGTATTATGCGTGATATGCTGATAATAATTGTTTATAATTATTTAGAGGTAGCCTACCGTCAGAACTATACGGAACTATTATCAGGAGGTATAGAACTATTGTTTAAAACCTCGAACAAACCGAGAACTTATCGTAGAAGCGTAGCATATCACTGTAGTATGAGTGATATGCTGATAATAATTGTTTATAATTATTTAGAGGTAGCCTACGGTCAGAACTATACGGAACTACCATCAGGGAGCATAGAACTATTGTTTAAAACCTCGAACAAACCGAGAACTTATCGTAGAAGCGTAGCATATCACTGTAGTATGCGTGATATGCTGATAATAATTGTTAATAATTATTTAGAGGTAGCCTACCGTCAGAACTATACGGAACTATTATCAGGGGGTATAGAACTATTGTTTAAAACCTCGAAAGAACCGAGAACTTATCGTAGAAACGTAGCATATCACTGTAATATGAGTGATATGCTGATAATAATTGTTTATAATTATTTAGAGGTAGCCTACGGTCAGAACTATACGGAACTATTATCAGGGGGTATAGAACTATTGTTTAAAACCTCGAACAAACCGAGAACTTATCGTAGAAACGTAGCATATCACTGTAGTATGCGTGATATGCTGATAATAATTGTTTATAATTATTTAGAGGTAGCCTACCGTCAGAACTATACGGAACTATTATCAGGAGGTATAGAACTATTGTTTAAAACCTCAAACAAACCGAGAACTTATCGTAGAAGCGTAGCATATCACTGTAGTATGAGTGATATGCTGATAATAATTGTTAATAATTATTTAGAGGTAGCCTACCGTCAGAACTATACGGAACTATTATCAGGGGGTATAGAACTATTGTTTAAAACCTCGAAAGAACCGAGAACTTATCGTAGAAGCGTAGCATATCACTGTAGTATGAGTGATATGCTGATAATAATTGTTTATAATTATTTAGAGGTAGCCTACGGTCAGAACTATACGGAACTACCATCAGGGAGCATAGAACTATTGTTTAAAACCTCCAACAAACCGAGAACTTATCGTAGAAGCGTAGCATATCACTGTAGTATGAGTGATATGCTGATAATAATTGTTTATAATTATTTAGAGGTAGCCTACGGTCAGAACTATACGGAACTACCATCAGGGAGCATAGAACTATTGTTTAAAACCTCGAACAAACCGAGAACTTATCGTAGAAACGTAGCATATCACTGTAGCATGCGTGATATGCTGATAATAATTGTTTATAATTATTTAGAGGTAGCCGGTGGTCAGAACTATACGGAACTATTATCAGGGGGTATAGAACTATTGTTTAAAACCTCGAAAGAACCGAGAACTTATCGTAGAAGCGTAGCATATCACTGTAGTATGAGTGATATGCTGATAATAATTGTTTATAATTATTTAGAGGTAGCCTACGGTCAGAACTATACGGAACTACCATCAGGGAGCATAGAACTATTGTTTAAAACCTCGAACAAACCGAGAACTTATCGTAGAAGCGTAGCATATCACTGTATTATGCGTGATATGCTGATAATAATTGTTTATAATTATTTAGAGGTAGCCTACCGTCAGAACTATACGGAACTATTATCAGGAGGTATAGAACTATTGTTTAAAACCTCAAACAAACCGAGAACTTATCGTAGAAGCGTAGCATATCACTGTAGTATGAGTGAAATGCTGATAATAATTGTTAATAATTATTTAAAGGTAGCCTACCGTCAGAACTATACGGAACTATTATCAGGGGGTATAGAACTATTGTTTAAAACCTCGAAAAAACCGAGAACTTATCGTAGAAACGTAGCATATCACTGTAGTATGCGTGATATGCTGATAATAATTGTTAATAATTATTTAGAGGTAACCTACCGTCAGAACTATACAGAACTACCATCAGGGAGCATAGAACTATTGTTTAAAACCTCGAACAAACCGAGAACTTATCGTAGAAGCATAGCATATCACTGTAGTATGCGTGATATGCTGATAATAATTGTTAATAATTATTTAGAGGTAACCTACCGTCAGAACTATACGGAACTATTATCAGGGGTATAGAACTATTGTTTAAAACCTCGAAAGAACCGAGAACTTATCGTAGAAACGTAGCATATCACTGTAATATGAGTGATATGCTGATAATAATTGTTTATAATTATTTAGAGGTAGCCTACGGTCAGAACTATACGGAACTACCATCAGGGAGCATAGAACTATTGTTTAAAACCTCGAACAAACCGAGAACTTATCGTAGAAACGTAGCATATCACTGTATTATGCGTGATATGCTGATAATAATTGTTTATAATTATTTAGAGATAGCCTACGGTCAGAACTATACGGAACTACCATCAGGGAGCATAGAACTATTGTTTAAAACCTCATACACACCGAGAACTTATCGTAGAAACGTAGCATATCACTGTAGTATGTGTGATATGCTGATAATAATTGTTAATAATTATTTAGTGATAGCCTACGGTCAGAACTATGTTATAGAACTATAGAACTCGTCAAAAACTATAAAATTTATTGTAGTAAATTTCGGAAAAATGATATGATATGCTGACTTCGCGGAAGTTGGCATATCACTTCTCAATTTCCGTTTATTTATGTTAAATGACCAGAAATATTGTTAAAATTTATCAGGAACTATAGAACTCGGTTGTATGCAAAGAGAACTTCACTTTTTTTTTGATATGCTGACAATGATATGCTAACTTCATACACATAGCCGGACTCGCGACGTGTATGGGCAGCTTTATGGTTATGTTATGTTTACATGTGTCACATCACATGTGATCGAACTAATGCCAGCGCCGCATCGCATAACGGCAAGGCTACGAAAGTTACAAAATCAGCAACTCCAGTGCTGCTGCCGCGCGCCGTGGCGAGACTGTGAAAGTTACGATCTGGGACGATGATGACGTATCTTAATTGAAAATTTCACACTTTATCCTATGCATCGTAATATCTCCGCTCGTAGGGCACGTAGCGGAAAAATAAAAACACTTTTCTTATATAAATTTGGTCCAAGCTTTACGATAAGCCTAGTTAGAACTTGATCCGTTCACTGGTTATCGAGATCTAAAAATCTCGGGTACTCGCAACTCGTCGCGTCGCGTATATAGAGCCACGGCTGTCTCGCTCAGCGCGTACTTGGCGCGAGACACTACCGTGTCTCTTGATTAATGATACCAGCAAAATATTCATTGAGATCACAAGATTTTATCTGTTATATATCTTGATGATACGTTTAGGTGAGACAAGTCAAGAATGTCAAGCTAATATTCAAACTTCTTAAAATTTTTAAAAGCGTTAGGATTTAAATGATTAAAAAATTTGAACTAAAATCCAAACTTTAAATGCTAGTATTTGGGATTTAATTTGGAATCAGTAAATATGTCGGCAGAATTACCAACCAAAAAATCCAGGTTAATGAACCATATTTATAAATTTGAAAATAAAAAGATGTCCGACCCGAAAATTCGCTCAATTCATCGGTCCGTTAGTAGCAAGCTGTCCGGGGGTTGAATATGATATGGTTTACTCAAAATCCTTAGAAAAGACAAAATTAGACATTAGATGGAAACTATACAGATTTTGATAAGGAAGAAAAGGAAAGTTTTTCAGACACTAATAGGTTGGGAGGCTTTTTTGTAATGGCAAAAAAGGCTCATGGCCGATGAAGCCTTGAAGAATCAAGATTACACATTAGTTAGAACTAAAAGCTACCCTTCTAGCAGTCAAAGGTTTTGCATAGTAAACTATCAGAATGTGAAGTTTTTCTCATGTCAGACAATGCATAGATAATACAACTGCCATGGCATATATAAATAATATGGAAGGTGTAAAATTTGACTATGTACATTCAGACTCTAAACGATTCGGGGAATGGTTATGAGACGGAAATTATGGGTATTGCAGAATATATTTCATCAAAAGAAAATAAGGAAGCTGATACCTTATCTAAGATAAGTAATACAGACATCGAACAGGAATTGTCGGACTATGCCTTTCAAAAAATTGTACGTGTTTTCGGAAAATCTGAGATAGACTTAATTGCCTAGAAAATCAACAAGAAGTGCAAGACGTACTGCTCATAGAAGAGAGTTCCTGATGCAAGGGTCATCAATGTTTTTACTATTGACTGATCTGATTTAGATTTTTACGCATCCTTCCCTTTAGCTGCTTTAGCATAATCGCTAAAATATATTTATATACAGGGTGTACCACAACTCTCGACCGAAATTTTACTGACATATTCCTGACTTAAAATAAAGACGAAAATCCTAATACGAAAATGTCGAGAATATAATACTTTTCAAATAAGAAGCATTTACAGTAGACGAATCAGATAGTCCGAAGTTTGCGCGCTCAGGGACGATACATCGCACAGTCACAGTATAGGAAAGAACAGTAAGCTCACTCGCTGTCGGCACCTTTGATCTGATGACTAACAGATCGCCATATTGCTGGTTGCGCGCGGGCTCTAATTTGAAAGGCAATTGATACGCAGATACTTTCACCAGAAATTACACCAGATTAAGAATGCTTTTGAGATTAGGAACAATTAAGGAGTCTTCAAAAAAGATAAATAATGAAATCACTATAAAACTTATTTGTTATCTTATTTATTATATCTGTTGCGGAATTTGACGCATCGATGCGATTTCGTGAATCGTGCTCGCGAAATAACGCGTCGAAATCGAAAGACGGATCGATGGCGCCATCCACACGTCAGAGTCCGCACCGCGAATAACTCCGAAAGCCAAACACCTGATGTCCCCGCGGAGCACTCATGTTCCCTAATTCCTGCCACGCACTAACTCATGATTGGTCGAAGGGATCGAAAGATCGAGAAAAACAAAGGTTCGCTCCCGTTGCGAAAGCGCGAATCCTCAGATCAACCACAACCGCCGTGCTAGATACATTACGAACGGGTGTGCAAATTCTCGCTATTTTTCACGATTGAGTGAAGCGCAATTCCGTACCGTGCATGCGGAATCCGATAATCACGTCGGAATTAGAAACGTTGCTATTCGAGTGCTCCGCGTGGACATTCTCGTGCTCCGGACGATAACTGCAGTGCTCCGCGTGGATATTTGCTCCGCGTGGACATATTTATTGCCCGGCGTGCACGCGGCCAGGAGCAACGCCGTTTCCGGACTCATTGTGCCAAATATCCTTCGCCGTTTGAAAGGCGTCAATGATCGTTTGTGCACTGTATCAAAACGCAGTATTGTCTACGCTAGTGACCACGGCTCTCGTTGTGAAAGGAGTTTCACGGTGTCTTATGAGCATCTGTATCCTACAATCAGTTATTAAAGATCGTATGAAAATTACGAAAACGAGTGATAATATTTATTGTTCTCCTTATGCACTCCGTATCCCTGTCGGGATAGTTCCCGCATCATCACAAAACAATATCTATTCATTAATTGACGTACAACAAGAACATATAGACAATATATGTAGAATGTATACATCACCCGACGAGAACATATATAAAGAACATATGAAGAACATAAATAATATATAAAAAATATATAAAGTATCACACAATTTATAAAATAAAATTAAAAAACAAAAATGTTGTTTTGTTTGTGTGTGTATCTCTGAACAAATAGTAAAATATTGCATAACACAAATAAAAGTTTAAATTATTACTTATGACATAAAATAATAGCTTTTCTTTTACTCTTTTTATTTGTTTTTAAGTCTCTATTAGTAAATTTTAATACGTAATATACTCTTATTCTAATAAATAGTTTTAGCAAATAAATATTTGGAAAATTAGGACAAGGATGAGGGAACTGAATAGTGGATTTTGCATAAACTTTTGCATAACATTTGTTTGAGTAATAATATTATTATTTTCGAAAAATTTCATATGCAATTCTGTGATATAATTAACAAATACTGCACTTGGTACATATAAACTGCCAAACTTATCATCGTTTGTATTATTATACGTTTTAAAATAAGTGTATAAACGAGTTTCATCTAAATTACAATCTCTTTCGGCTAGTAATGCACATGTACCATAAAAATGTTTAGCAAAAAGGCGACGCAATAAATGTCCACAAATGTAAATAAAAACATTTTTTCAGTTACTGGCAAATTACGATAATCATAATTATCTATATCTGAATTAATAAATGCTATAGCTTCTGAAGGTGTTTGGAATATCACATTTTGTGTTTCTTTAACATCCTGACATTGAATTAATATTGATTCTTCATCAGCTGCGCCATTCCCGCTATCTGCTTTAATGTAATCAATAGAAAATAGTTTTTTAAAGCCATGATAAAGTTGTATTGGTATGTAGGATTTATGTAGTGTGTTTCTATATTTGAGCTACTTGAACTTGCTTCTTCATCTGTGAAATAATATTATATCATGTATAACGTTATTGTAGTATTTGAAAATAACACCATTATTTCTCACAATACAACTTGGAACGGCATGTGGCTGCAATCTCGTTTTCTCATAATTTAAGAACATATTATTTGCAAAATGGAGTTTGCATACTCTATAACCATTATAAAGTTGTATGGTTGTCTTTGAAATCAATTCCTCTCAACCACAAGCTGATACCCACAATTATGACCTTCCAGCAATAGCCTTTCTTAAGTTCTTGTTTTCCAAATTTTTTTATGTACCAATAACAATTAAATTTATTATACTTAAGATTGTATTAAATAGAAACGTAGGCAAATATTACTTTTATTAATTGTTTAACAACTGATTATAGAACATGATTTAAAAATAAAATTAAGCTCAACTTTAAATGCAAAGATAATTTTAACATAAGTTACATAATAAACTGACCTTTCTGTATCTTTTGGGAATCGAAACAAAATTTCTTTTATCCCTTGTCTCTCACTACTTGCACTTTGGCAGCCAAATAATAGCATAAGTAAGTTTTTTCGGATTTAAGAGTAACAGATGAAGGTTATGGATGCATGTTACAACTACTACATATGTTTACAGCCGCCATGTTGTTGGTTGCGCGATTCGGTCATGCGCGAGAGACATATATTAGTACGCTTTTTGGCAGAGTGAGCTTACTGTTCTTTCCTATACTGTGGTACAGTCATAATGCTCTTGCGCTCATCATAATGAAAATTATGTTTATGCAAACGCGAAATTTGTTGAGAAATAGTACAATTTCTATTGATAAATTACATTTATACGCCATACTACGAGATTTATGGCACGCTGTTTTGCTACTTATTAATAAGATTTTTTTTAATAAAAAAAAATTAACAATTGATTTAAACTAAAGTAGATAGTTTTTTGGAATCGTTTCTATTATGTCATAACATAATAAAAATTAATTAAAATTATGTTTTGACATAAAATTAATTCAAAATACAAAATTCTTATTAATAAATAGCAAAACGGCGTGCCATACACAGAGAAAGATACAGCCTGATGTGGAATTTCTTTTATGTCGTCATAATTTGAATTTATTTTTTTATGTCATGACATAATATTAATGTATTTTTGTTATGTCAAAAAACATAATAATAATTGCAGGAATAAAAATTATGTAAGCTGTCATAATAATTTGATGAATGAAAATTATGCTACAACATAATAAAAATTTCGGTGAATAAAAATTATGCCATGACATAATGAAAATTGAACATTAGAATTACGTGTTTCTGCTATTTTAATCCTAGATTTTATATTAAATTTCAAATTAAAAGAAATTTTTATTATTTTAAGACATAATATTTATTGAGAATTTCTATTATGTACATAATTTTAATTCTTAAATTTTTATTATGTTTATAATAGAAATCCAAGAATTAAAATTATGGACATAATTAAAATTCGTGAATTACAATTATGTACATAATAGAAATTCAAGAAATAAAATTATGTGTCTACATAATAAAAATTTGGGAAATAATTACATAATGTACATAATTGTAATTTCCGAAAAAATTTTATGTCATAACATAAAATAAATTTAGAATTAATATTTTCTCTAGACATAATTTTAATTCTGCATTTTTAATTATTTAGATAGATAAATGCGTACTTTATTACCCCAAGGGGTCTCAAAAGGCGTTTTTAAAGGGACGTACCCAACCCTGTACTTTCATATGTAATGTTTTTCCTCCCTGGCCATTTGCGACCTTACATTTTAATCAAAATCATAACCTAAATCGGATCAAACTCAAAAATCAAAATCGAAACAAAGAACTAAATCAAAAACAAAATCAAAAGCCGAATCCATAGCATGACCGGACGTCTTCTCCCTTCATCTCCTCCTCCTGTCGTTTGTTTTATCTTCTTCCTTCCTATTCGGTTTTCGATTTGCCCCCCCTCTTGGCTTCCTCGTCCTCGTCTGACTCCATCAGCAAGCTCTCCTCCAGCTTGCTTGCGATCTCCTCCTCCACGGACTTTTTTGAATTCCCGCCATCCTCCTCCCTTCTCTCCTTTCTCCTTTTCTTCTTCTCTCCTTCCCTGAGCCTCTTCTCTATCGACTTGTCCTCATCCAACTTGACTTTCATCTTGCTCCCCACCCTTCCCCTCGCTTCCAACACCCTCCATTTATCCTCCTCACTTACCAGCCTCACCAGTATCGTCAGCCATTCTTCTCTCATCTCTATCACGCTCACCTCCTTCATTTCGACCCTAACCCTCAATCCTTCTATGAAAAGCTGCCGCACTTTTTCCCAGTTTGTTCCCTTTCCCGTCCATCTACTCTTCTCCACCCTTAATATTACGTTCTTCCTCCTTCTTTCGTCCTCAGTCCTCTCCTCTTCATCGGACCACCACTCCTTTCCTCCCGTCTACCCACGCCCTCCTCGCCATCGTCCCTCTTCCTTTTCCCTGTGCCTTGCTCCAGCCTGCGTACCTTTCCCCTAAGGCTCTCAATCTCTTCCCTCTGCTCCTTTAATTCCTCCTTTAGCCCTCTTATCATCCCCCCCGCTTGCTCCCTTATCAGCTTCTCCAATACTTCCTTCTCCACTATCACCTTCGCTTTGCACTCCATTTTCCTCCGTCCGTGTTCCACCACTCGCCAACTTAACCTGTAATTAAAAGGTTATATCTTATTTTCCCAAGCGCTCTCCTCTCCCTTTTCCTCTCCGCCCCGCCTCATCTCCTCTATCGCCTTCATCCATTCTTCCCCCTCTCCCTTTTCGCCTAAAATATTCTCCACCACATCCCTCCAGCTCTCTCCATCCCGGCTAACCCATCTTGCACATCTCCCAGACATGCTCCCACGTTTCCTCCTCCCTCTTACATAACCTGCACTTTCTGTCGTCTTCCTTCCCCCAGTATAATCCTTCCTTAATTTCATTGCCCAGCCTGAACCTTGCGATTCTACTCCATCTTTTTTCCTCCCATCCCTTCTTTAGATAATCCGGTATCCCGTCCTTCCTTATAATCTTATACCACATATTGTATTTCGATCCCGTGATCCTTTCCATATCCTCCTGTCTTTGCTTTAATCTCTCCCTATTTTCCAATACTTCCTCATCCAGCTTCTCCTCCCCTCCCACCTTTACCCCAATCCCTTCCAAATACTCTTTTCTCTCCTTCTCCCATCTGCCTATTACCTTCCCTTCTTCCATCTCTCCTTCATCTCCAACAAGCATTTCCTCGCTATCTCTCCCCCCCCTGCCCTCTTCCAGCTTCCTTTGAGGTTCGAAAGAAAGAAAATGAGAGCCAGAGCTAGCAAGAGAGCTTTCTCTCTTGCTAGCTCTGGCTCTCATTTTCTTTCTTTCCACCTCATCTCTAACCATGTATCCTGGCGTCCTCCAATTCAGTCCAAAAACCCATCTGATTGTGAGATATCTCTCGTGCATCTCTTCCACCTCCCTCCTTTCCTTCCATCCCCATATTTCGGCCCCGTATCCCATTACCGTCCATATCAGGGTATTGTATAGCCAGATCCTCCTTTTCCAGTCTTTTTTCCACATCCTCTTCCCTATCCCCCATACCTCTCTCATTGCTTTGGCCGTCTTCCTTCTTCTCTCTTTAATGTGCGCCTCCTGACCTCCGTTTTCCTTCAATGTATACCCCAGGTATTTGAACTCTTTAACTTCTTCCAAACTCTTCCCTTTCCATCTCCAGTCATACTGCTTCTTTCTCCCTCCACCCTTTCTAAATCTCATTATTTTTGTCTTCTCTATACTCAGCGTTAGTCCCTTCATGTCTAAATACCTCTCTAGTCTGCTTATCATAGATCTCATGTCTTGTTCGTCTTCCGCTAACATTGCTATGTCATCTGCATACATTAGCGTGTATATCCTCTCTCCTCCTAACCTTATACCCCCCCATCCCCCTTTCTTCATGAAATCCTCTATGTCTGCAATTAACAGATTAAACAGTATCGGGCTTAACGGGCATCCTTGTCTTAGTCCCTTTGCCGTCCAGAATGCATCTCCTCTTTCTTCTCCCCTTCTAACGCTGCTTTTGGTTTCTCTTATCACTTTCTCCACCCTATCTATCAGCCCTTGACTCGTACCTCTCTCCTTCATTGCTTTAATTAATACTCCCTTGTCTACTGAGTCAAAAGCCGCCTTCAAGTCCACGAATAGTACTGTCATCTTCCCTTTCTCTCTTTCCAGCTGTCTGTTTATCAGATAGTTCAGAGCAAATATTTGATCCATTGTCCCCATTCCCTTCCTGAATCCCGCTTGGTTGTCTGGGATCAAGTTCTTCAATTCTATCTCTCTCCTTATCCTTTCCGCCAAGACCGCCGTGTATATCTTGTACATCGATGACATGATCGTTATCCCTCTGTAGTCCTTCACCTCTCGTCCTTCTCCCTTCTTCACTATTGGTATTATCTCCCCTTCCTTCCAATTTTCCGGCCAGCCTTCCCCCCTCCACACTCTTTTACAAATCTCCCATATCCATCTCACCACCTCTTCTCCACCAAATTTCTATACCTCATTCGGAATCCCGTCCATGCCTATTGCCTTCCCTGTTTTCAGTTTCTTTATTACATTCCTTACCTCTTCCAGTTCTATCTCTTCCTCTTCGTGTCTGATCCCTCCTCCTTCCCCTTTCACAACCCTGCTCCCCATCCCCCCCATTAATTCCATGAAGTACTCTTTCCATTCCTCCATCTTTATCTCTTCGTTTGCTCTCCTTCTTCTTTTTCTTACTCTGCCTATCAGCTCCCATACCTTTCCTTCTGTTTTCGCTTTCCCTATTTCTCTTGTCAACTTTCCTCTTCCTTCTTTCTCCTGCACAATTCTCTGTACTCCCTCCTATCTCCTCTATATTTTTCCGCCTCCCCCTTTCCTTTCCTCCATTTTCTTAATTCCCTCTTGACTTCTCTCTTCCTCTCCTTGCATTCTATATCCCACCATCCTCGATTGGTCTCGTTCTCTCTCTTTCCCTTCTCTTTTTCGTTCTCCTCTAATATAACCCTTAGCCTCGCCAGCATTTTTAATTATTTAATAGCTTAATAATAACTCGATGAATTGCAAGTATGTCTAATAATAATTTCTTTTCCTTGAGTATCAATTCAATTTGGTAGAATTTTTGCTTCCTCATAGAGGAAGCTTTGTTTTCGTAAAAAATTTTTTTTTTAGTTGCCGCTGCCAATGTGTTCAGAATGTTCTAAAACGTCGAAAAATCGCTATTTTAAAAAATGTTGGTATGTGTGTATGTCTGTCTGTATGTGCCAAATTTACCGAAATTTCTATAACTCCAGAACTGATCAACCAAATCTTAACCAATTATATATGAAATAGGGGTAGAAAAGACTGAAGAATATAATAGAATTAGAAAAATTGCGAATATTTTAAAATTTTAACCTTTAAGGGCTACATCTCAAGTTGAGATAATTAAGATTTTTCATAAATTGATGTTTTTTGACAATTTAGTATTAATTATTGGCAATTTTTCTAATTATATTATATTCTTCAGTCTTTTTTACCCCTATTTCATATATAATTTTTTAAGATTTGGTTGATTAGACTAAGCTTCATAAAGCTTCTATGTATGTACGAATTCTCCGAAATTTGAAATATCAATCAAATTTTAAAGAAATTATATATGAAATAAGGGTAGAAAAAACTGAAAAATCTAATAAAATTAGAAATAGCCCGATATCTCAAAATTAATGGAAATTATAGCAACATTTAAGTCTTAACGAATTTTCTATCTATCTATATAAAATAGAATGTCTGTATGTATGTCTGTTCTTTATACACTCTTAAACTATTCGACCGATCTGGACGAACTTTTGTACAGTTACTCTTTACATCCTTGCGCAAAACATAGGCTACTACGGAACCTCGATTATTCACTTACCGATCAGCAACTTTATTCCTTGGTTTTTCAGGGCGTTTTTTCGGGAATTTCGAGATTGCCCGCTCGCGATGTACGCACAGAACTTCGATATTTCACTTACCGATTACCGATTTTATTCCTTTGTTTTCCCGGGCGTTTTTTAAGTCTGTCTGTTCTTTATACACTCTTGAACTATTCGACCGATCTGGACGAATTTTTGCACAGTTACTTTTTACATCCTTGCGCAAAACATAGGCTACTTAGGAACCTCGATTATTCACTTACCGATCAGTTACTTTATTCTTTGGTTTTCCCGGGCGTTTTTTCAGGAATTTCAAGAATGCTCGCTCGCTACGCACAGAACTTCGATATTTCACTTACCGATTACCGATTTCATCCTTTGGTTTTCCCGAACATTTTTTAAGTGAAATGTCGAAGTTCTGTGTACATCGCAAGCGAGCAATCTCGAAATTCCTGAAAATACGCCCGGGAAAACCAAGGGATGATTACAGTATTTGTTGAATACTATTTCTTATTTAAATTTAATTTCAACCTCAAATTGGACTTTCGCAATAGGTTTTACAAAAAATATTGTAAGTATGTGGTATTTGCGGAAGACAACAAATTATGTTACATGAGAGCAAACAATCTCGAAATTCCCGGAAAAACGCCCGGCAAAAACCAAGGATGAAGTCGCTGATCGGTAAGTGAAATATCTGAAAAGCAGAAATGACTCAATAGCGTGAAACTCGAGTAGAAAAAGACCGGTTACGACATGTTCAACTAAGGAAAACATTTATGCGGTCCGATTTGAAATTAGAGGCATTTAGTTATGATCCAAATTACGAATATCAAAATACGAACAGCCAAATTTTTTCTTTGCTGTATAATTATTAGTGAATATTTCAATTTGGCTTCCTCATAGAGGAACCTTTATGAGCGAAATGAAATGTTGATTAAGCAATATGCAAATTTATAATTTGCATACTTAAAAATTGTGAGGATGTAATGTGCAAGTTTCTAATTTGTATACTTAAAAACTATGAGAAAGCAATGTACAAGTTTCTACTTGCTCACTTAAAAACTATGACAAAGCATTGTGCAAGTTTCTACTTGCTCACTTTGAAACTTTGAGGAAGCAATGTGCAAATTTCCACTTGCACACTTAAAAACTATGAGGATGTAATGTGCAAGTTTCTAATTTGTATACTTAAAAACTATGAGAAAGCAATGTACAAGTTTCTACTTGCTCACTTAAAAACTATGACAAAGCATTGTGCAAGTTTCTACTTGCTCACTTTGAAACTCTAAGGAAGCAATGTGCAAATTTCCACTTGCACACTTAAAAACTATGAGGAAGCAATGTGCAAGTTTCTACTTGCACACTTAAAAACTATCAGAAAGCAATGTGCAAGTTTCTACTTGCACACTTAAAAACTATGAGGAAGCAATGTGCAAGTTTCTACTTACACACTTAAAAACTATGAGGAAGCAATGTGCAAGTTATTACTTGCACACTTTAAAATCATGAAGAAGCAATGTGCAAGTTTCTACTTGCACACTTTAAAACTATGAGGAAGCAATATGCAAGTTTCTACTTGCACTCCTAAAGACTATGAGAAGTTATTGACAATTTTTTATGATAGTAAATTAAATAGCAAAACGGCGTGCCACAGAGATTTATACTTGCATAACAACATTTATTTAAAATTTATTACATGTGTTCATAATGTCCTCCTCCCAATTTTATTCAAAGACGTGCCCGTCGAATTAAATTTGTTCCAGCATTGTGGATCATTTCGGGAGTAATGGAAGCAATTGCTTCTATAATCCGTCCTTCTAACACCTCCCGATTGTTTATCGGATTACGATAAACATATTCTTTTATGTACCCCCAGAAAAAAAATTCCTTCGGCGTAAGATCTGGCGATCTTGGTGACCAAATTCGAGTCGGACTTCCGCGTCCAATCCATTTTCCTGGGAACATACAATCGAGTATACGGCGAACGTTTATTGCGTTGTGGGATGGTGCTTTGTCATGTTGGAAAATCATTTCCCGGCGTTGATTTAAATGTATTTCCTCCATTAATTTCGGTAATTCCATCAAAAAATTGTGATAAACGGCGCCATTTACTTTGCCTGGTAACTCGAGCGGTCCTATCTAAAATTTATTACAAAGCTTAATATTTTACAAAATAAGAAAGGAAAAATATCTTACTACTCTCTTATTAAATACAACAATAGCTGTGTTTTAAGTCCGACAAATAATCGGCGCGCAGTTTAATAGTTTGGAAAATACGCGTTTTAAATGCATATTGAAAATAATTATATTGAGCTGCCTAAGATCCAAGCTTGGACCGTTTGGCTATTTCCTTTGTATTTCAAAATAATATAATTCGTCGAGAATGTTTTAAAAATTCGAGCTGTAAGGTGTTGTGCTAGATAGGAGTGTCGGGGGGTAGTTTTGTTATGATATGGGTGGAGCAACAAAATAGGGATTAATGGAAATGTGAAGCAACAAAATCAGAATAATATAATCCGTCGAAAATGTCCTAAAAATTCAAGCTGTAAGGTGTTGTGCTAGATAGGAGTATCGGGGGGTAGTTTTCTGATGATAGGGATGGAGCAACAAAATCGGGATCAATAGAAATGTGAAGTAACAAAATCAGAATAATATAATCCGTAGAGATTGTCCTAAAAACTCGAGTTGTAAGGTGTTGTGCTAGATAGGAGTATCGGGGGGTAGTTTTCTGATGATAGGAGTGGAGCATCAAAATCGGGATTGATGAAAATATAAAGCAACAAAATAATAATAATATAATCCGTCGAGAATGTACTAAAAATTTGAGTTGTAAGGTGTTGTGCTAGATAGGAATATCGGGGAAGGAGGTAGTTTTCTGATGATAGGGGTGGAGCAACAAAATCGGGATTGATGAAAATGTGAAGCAACAAAATCAGAATAATATAATCCGTCGAGAATGTCCTAAAAATTCGAGCTGTAAGGTGTTGTGCTAAATAGAAGTATGGGGGGGGGGGTAGTTTTCTGATAATAGGGGTGGAGCAACAAAATCGGGATTGATGAAAATGTGAAGCAACAAAATCATAATAATATAATCCGTCGAGAATGTCCTAAAAATTCGAATTGTAAGGTGTTGTGCTAGACAGAAGAATCGGGGGGTAGTTTTCTGATGATAGAAGTGGAGCAACAAAATTGGGATTGATGAAAATGTGAAGCAACAAAATCATAATAATATAATCCGTCGAGAATATCCTAAAAATTCGAGTTGTAAGGTGTTGTGCTGGATAGGAGTATCGGGGGGTAGTTTTCTGATGATAGGGGTAAAGCAACAAAATTGGGATTGATAAAAATGTGAAGCAACAAAATCATAATAATATAATCCGTCGAGAATGTCCTAAAAATTCGAGTTGTAAGGTGTTATGCTAAACAGAAGTATCGGGGGGTAGTTTTCTGATGATAGGGGTGGAGCAACAAAATCGGGATTTATAAAAATGTAAAGCAACAAAATCAGAATAATATAATCCGTCGAGAATGTCCTAAAGATTCGAGCTGTAAGGTGTTGTGCTAGACAGAAGTATCGGTGGGTTGTTTTCTGATGGTAGGAGTGGAGCAACAAAATCGGGATTGATGAAAATGTGAAGCAACAAAATCAAAATAATATAATCCGTCAAGAATGTCTTAAAAATTCGAGCTGTAAGGTGTGCTAGATAAGAGTATCGGGGGGGTAGTTTTCTGATGATAGGGGTGGAGCAACAAAATCGGGATTGATGAAAATGTGAAGCAACAAAATCATAATAATATAATCCGTTGAGAATGTCCTAAAAATTCGAGTTGTAAGGTGTTGTGCTAGACAGAAGTATCGGGGGGTAGTTTTCTGATGATAGGAGTGGAGCAACAAAATCAAGTTTGATAAAAATGTGAAGCAACAAAATCATAATAATATAATCCGTCGAGAATGTCCTAAAAATTCGAGTCGTAAGGTGTTGTGCTAGATAGGAGTATCGGGGAGTAGTTTTCTGATGATAGGGGTAGAGCAACAAAATCGGGATTGATGTAAATGTGAAGCAACAAAATCATAATAATATAATCCGTCGAGAATGTCCTAAAAATTCGAGTTGTAAGGTGTTATGCTAGCACAGAAGTATCGGGGGGTAGTTTTCTGATGATAGGGGTGGAGCAACAAAATCGGGATTTATAAAAATGTAAAGCAACAAAATCAGAATAATATAATCCGTCAAGAATGTCCTAAAGATTCAAGCTGTAAGGTGTTGTGCTAGACTGCACAATACTGCATGCATACCCTGCCCACTAAACCTCCTGCGGATGTCCCTCGCGGCGCTCGTAGACATGGGGACCCCGGGAAAGGCGTTGATTCTTCCGGGGCCCCCAGCGCCAAGACCCAGGTTTGGGCGCCAACTCGGGAGACGTCATGTCGTCTCCCCCGGCTCCCTGGAGCCGCCTCCAGCAAACGCCGCGGCGGAGTGGGGGGACATCCGCCCAGACCACCGCCCTTCTAGCAGGGGTGGGTTATAATGCGGGCGTACGGTAATCCCCGCCCGCACGCCCGCTCCACCCCCGCGGTCGACACTCAATGAGGGGGAAGTCCATACACGGCCGCCGACCGCCATGAACCGGCGGCGACGGCCCACCTCACGTTCCAAAAAAAGGGAGGAGGGGGGGAAGGGTACCTCCTGTGCGCATTATTGCGCCCTTCCCCCCGGCACTGTCACGTGCCGTCCCCCCCGGAGCCGGAACCACGACGAGGGGGCCGCTCCTGGGCCCGCGACGTCGTAAAAAGTAACGCCGCCGCCGTGGTGGCGGCGGCGGTCTGCGGCCCGGACCCACCCCGTCGCTCCACTCGCTGTCACTGGAAGGGGGCAGTGCCTCCTCCCTCCTAACGCGTTCGGCTGCCTCCTTCTGCGACATGACTGCGCCGCAGAAAGAGACGAACGCCCTCCATTTCGCCTCGCCCTCCTCTCCACCGGCTATCGCCGCGGCGATGATGGCCGGGAGGGCAAGGTCTTCCCCCACGCTTGCCCGGAGGACACGGCGCTGCTCCTCCCACGCTGGGCACTCCTCCAGCGTATGCTGCGCCGTGTCTGCCTCCTCCGGGCAATGGTGGCAGCGCGTGGTGCGCTCTTTCCCGATCCGGCACAGGTAATCCCCGAAGCACCCATGCCCGGTGATCACCTGCGCCGTGTGGAACGTAAGGCCTCTCCCCTTACGCTCCACCCACTCCCCCAGGACCGGCCGGATGGCCTCCCTGACCCTCCTGTCCCACAACTGGGGGTCCGCGAGAAAAACTTCCCACTCAGGCAGGAGGGTCGCTTTGGCCTGGAGCCTCAGCGCCCTCTTGACCCTCGCCGTTATGACACCCCCCCTGTCCCTGATCGCCTTGGCCTGTTCGTACACGCGGGCGTGCGACGCGGCGATCAGGTGTATTGGGGGGATCCCGACGAGGGTAGTCGCCCCCACGTGGAAAACGGTCCGGTAGGCCCTGGCGGCTCTGTTGGCTATCAGCCGTTGGGCCGCCGCCAGCTGCCTACCAAGGCGGGCGTTGCTGCCCATCTTATCCGACCAAACTGGTGCTGCGTAAAGCAGCACCGAGTGGACCGTTGCCACGTAGAGGCGACGCACGTGCCCGCTGGCCCCGCCAACGTTGGGCAACAGCCTGGAAAGGCTGTTGGCCACTACCCTCGCTCTCGGGACCACGTGGGCAACGTGCTCGCCGAAGCTCCTCTTCCGGTCGATCCAAACCCCCAAGTATATTAAGTGGGGAGTGATCGGGACCTCCGTCCCCTCCGCCCGGACGCTGAGCCCGCCTGGCGGCAACCCCCCCGCGAGGCGACCATGAAAAATGGTCGCCTGCGTTTTCTGGGGGGCCACCCCCAAGCCCAGCGCCCGGATGGCGCGCACCACGCTGGCGGCCGCCACATTGGCCAGCCTAATAACCTCCTGCCAGCCCTCCCCGCTGATCCCCAGGAATATGTCATCAGCATATCCCGTGAGCCAGCATCCTCTGGGGAGGGCCACCCCGAGGACCAGATCGTAGGCGATGATCCATAGCAGGGGTCCCAACGCCGACCCCTGCGGAACACCGCGTTCCACGATCCTGATCCTCAGGACCCCGTCCCGGTCCGTGTATCTTAACTCCCTGTCCCGGAAGTAATCCCCGACGACCCTGGTCAGGTAGGGAGGGACGCCGAACCGCACTAGCGCCCTCCCTATTACCTCCCAGGGGAGGGTGTTGAAGGCATTGACTACGTCAAAAGATACCTCCAACACCACTCCCCCCTCCTCAATCTCAGCCTCCGTGCGGGAGAGGACGCGCTTGATAGCGTCCACGGTTGATCTCCCGGCACGGAAGCCGAATTGGTCGTCGGAGAGACCTACACCCTCCCTCCGGGCCAGGTGCTGGACGAGGCGCTCGGCAATAATTCTCTCAAAAATCTTGCCCACCTCGTCCAACAGGCACACGGGCCTGTACGCGGACGGGGAATCCGCGGGCTTACCCGCCTTTGGCAGGAGGACCAGACTGTCCTCCTTCCATCTTCTGGGGAACCGGCCGGTGCGCAGGCATGCGGTGAAAACTTCCCGCATCCATCCGGCCAGTTCCCCCGCGGCCAAGGTCCAGACCTTGCCTGGGATTCCGTCGGGGCCAGGGGACTTTTGCCTCCTTACCCCGCGGACAGCCCTCGCCACCTCCTCTTTACTGACCCCCAGGTCCTCATCCCATTCCGGAGTTCTCACCTCCGGAAAGAGGACCTCTCCTCCCCTGTCGGGGGGGAATAGTGTTTCCACCACCTCGCCGACAAACTGGGGGGCCAGTGTTTCCCTAAGCGGGGGCGTCCATGGCTTGAGCTTGTCCAAGACAAGCTTGTACGGACGCCCCCACGGATCCTCCGATAGTGTAGCGAGGAGCTCCTTCCAGGACTTCTTCTTAGCCGCGAAGATGGCGCGGGAGAGTTCCTGGCGGGCAGCACGCCAGGCCTCCCCCGCTTCCCTCTCGCCGAGGGCGCCGCGCTCAGCGCGGGCCCTCAGCCACCGCCGGCACGCGTGGACGGACGAGCGCCGAAGCTCGGCGATCTCCTCCGTCCACCAGTAGGCGCCGCGTCGGGGGGAAGAGTGCGGACGCGAGGCATCGCCACGTCGCAAGCTCGCGACGCGGCCTCCACCAGACGGTCCGCCTCCGCGTCCACATCGACATTCCCAGCCCCCCCCGACAGGGGGATCGCCTTCTGCCCTCCCCCAAGTTAGGACCAAGATCGCCGCCCTTAGGCGATCCCGGTCCAACTTTTTCAAGGCCCATCTCCGCCGCGTTTTCTCCGCGGTTTGGCGGCGGGACAGCACTGCCGGAGGGGTGACCCGGACCATCATCTCTATGAGACGATAGTCCGATAGGGACTTCAGGTCCGTGGCCACCCTCCAGCCGTGTATCTCGCGCGCGGCAGAGGGAGTCGCCCAGGTGAGATCGATCACCGAGGCCCCCTGCCGGCGCACACATGTGCTTACTCGGCCCGTGTTTACCAGGCACAGGCCGAGCCCCGCCGCCCACCCCTCCAGGACGCTACCCCTCGCGTCAATGCGCGGGGAACCCCATAGCGATGACTTCGCATTGAAGTCCCCCGCCACTACGACCCGGCCAGTGGGACATCGGCGGACACAGCCCTCGATGTCATACAGCGTCCGCTCAAATCTGGCCAGGTCCCAACTTGGAGGGCTGTAAACGCCCACCACGGAGATAGGCCCCCATTGCACCGTCACGAAACCCACCCCGGCCTCACCACGAGTGTACGGGAGGCCTGTGGCAGTGCCCGCCACGTGATAGCCGCGGAGCCGCTGCGATCCTTGGCCCAGCAGGGGTGGGCTGCTGGGACTTTGTATGGCTCCGCGACTATCCCCAAACCACACCCGCGCTCTGCCATTGTGTGAATAAACAAATTCTGGGCTGCGCGGGCGTGGTTCAGGTTCGCCTGGAGGACCCTTACAGACATGGATCTGAAAAGTCCATGGGGTCCGCCGGCATCTCCCTCCCTACGGCCGCCGACGCGGCCCCCCCTCCGATGTACCCGGGTCCCAGAAAGGGCTCCTCATCGCCCCGTGGATCCACCCAATCCACGGAGCCATCCCCTGTCGCGTAGTCCGCAAACCCCGCGATGGCCGCGTCCGCCATGGCGTTTCTGGCGGCGACCTTTACGTTCATCTCGGTCGCCGCCGTTTCCGCCTTGCCCATTGTCCTCGCGATCTCCTCAGTGGCTGTCTCCAGCCTTTGGATCGCGAGGCTAATTGACGGGCTCTACACTCGTTATTCGGGGGACCGTAGGGCGGGCCCCCGAAGTCAAAGCCCCCGGCATGGAGGCGTTCCCCGCGTCCGTCGAGGGGGCTTTGGGGGGCTTTTTGCCATTCCCTTTTTCGGGGCGGCGGCTCCACCTCCCTTTTTTCCCCCCTCCCTCCGGAGCAGGACTTACTCCCAATCCGGTGGTCGGCGGGGCAGCCCGCCCGCTCGCAGACCGCGCATTTCGGCGCGGCCGTACACGTGCGGGCCTGGTGGCCCACTACACCGCACCGGTAGCAACTACCGGTGCGGTCCACCTCGTTGCCACAGGTGGCTCGGGTGTGGTCCACCTCAAGACACCTGTAGCATTGGAGAGGGCGCCTGTCGAGTAACTCGACACGCGCCCTCACCCATCCAACGCCAATGTGGCGTTCTCTTGCCACCACATTCGCCGCCGCCAGCGGGCATCTCACAAAAAATGTGTTAATCCCGTCGGGCGCCCGACGCGGCGGCCCCACTATGATGCTGGAAGGGGCAACCCCGCCCTTGGCGGCCAGTGCCTCCTTTAGCTCCCCCTCCAGCAACGAGTCGTCTAGTCCGCTAAGCCTAAGCTCAGCGGACATCGTCGGGCGTCCGACGCGGACGCCCTCCTTGCCGGCGAACAGCGCCGACATTTTCCCGGCCAGGGCGTCCGCCTTGGCGCCACAATCCGGCCCCGCCACCTCTATATTGAGGGCCTTGGTGGCCGTCCTCCTAACGTTGAAAGGGCCATCGATCCCCAGCTCGGAGAGATTGATGTGCTGCCTCGCCAGCAACATCATCTTCCCGTACTTCTCGTCCGGGCAGGTCAGGGTGACCGCTGCGGTCTTCGGCGCCCTGCGCCTCCCTGGCCTGCCCGGCTGCGGGACTGATGGCCCCCCCCCCGCCGACCTTCTTTCGGTACCCCGCCCCTACACTCGTCCCGCCAGCCGCCGCTGTCGCGGCAGCGGCCCGCTTCGGTGGGGGGAGGGTCACCTGTCTCTCCCCCTCTCGCCCTCCCCCAACCCCCCCGGCGACCGCCGCCGCGTACGGTTTGGCGGTTATCCCGTCGGGGGGAAGGGGGCGGGTAAGAAGTCCCGGAGCTGCGGGCCTCTATTGCCCCCCCCCCCCCGGCACTTTCCTTCTCCACCCTCAAAAGGGACACCTCTCTCGGCTCACCCGCAGAAGGGTTGGCATCCTTCTTCCCCTTCTTCCTCTTCTTCGCCCTCTTGGCGGGTCGACCGTCCACTCCATCTTCGTCACGCCGGAGGGGAGGTCCGTCGCCCCTCCCACCGGCGCCGGGGCCATGGGGCCGGGTGCTGGGGCCCCCATTCCCAGCATCCGGTCCATCTCTTGCAGCATCCTACTTCTGTAGGACGCTGCCATGCTCTCAAACAGCCGGAGCATCTGTCCCCTCAGGTTCTCCGCGACCTGGGGGACCAGCTCCGACTGTTCCATTGCAGTGAAAAAGGCAGCAGCGGGTGCACCACCGGTAGCGGCGTCTCCCTCCCTGGGGGGCACGGCCTTCTCCATCAAGGCCCGTACCACCTTTACGGGCGGTCTGTACAGGGGGGGAAGCCCCTCTCTCAAGAGCTGCTCCCTGTGCCGCTCGTACGTGCTCCCCTCCTCGACGCCCACATCCATGGGCGTCGGGCGGGGCCCCGTCGCCTCCCCCACGGAGAGCTGCGCAGCCAACATCTTTGAGGGCGGCCGGTCCTCCTCCGACGAGGAGGTGGCCAGCACCCTCACCCTCTTGGCCGCCCTGTCCCGGGAGGCCGACTCCCCGACTTGGGGTCCATCCTCCCGCATTTGTTGCAGCTGCCGCTGCAGCTCCGCCACTTGGGTTTGCAGCAGCGCATGTTGCGACTGCTGCTCCCTCAATCGCTTGATCTCCTCCTCCTGGGAGGAGATCTTACCGCGCAGCTCATCGAGCTCCGCGTCCCTCGCGACGTCGGAGCCCGAGCCAGCCTGCCTCCGAGCAAGGTGCTCGACCGCGGCTGTGATGTCCGCCGCGGCCTTGTTCAGCACCCCCCGCAGGGGTCCCCGGAGGTTGCTCGACTTGTTAACAACCGAGTCGATGTGCCTGACACTCTCCAGGAAGATCCCCGGCAGGGTCTCCGTCGGGGTCCAGCTGAATTCCTCACTCGCCTTCTTCTCGAGGTTCTTCCAATTTCCCGAGAGGTTAACGGGCGTCGAAGCCTCCATCACACCCCTCAGGTTCTCGAGAATGCCGGCGATCTCCCGCCTTTGCTCCTCGAGCTTCTCGGCGAAGTAGGCCCCTTCCGTGGGCATACGGCCCCGCGCCTCCTCAACTTTCGGCGGCGGGGGTACCTCCTTGCCCCTCAGCCTGAGGATTATTCTATCCAGGGCCGCAATGTCCTCCTTGGCCCTAGTATAGACAGGCCCCATGCCTGCCTTCCCGTCCCTCTCGCCTGTGACGGCGACATCCGGCGCGTTCGTGTCCGGCAGGGACGAAGAGCGATTCCTCCGGCCTAGTCGTGGCGAACCACTTCGGGAGCCGGAGGGTGAACTGCTGACAGAGGCAGCGGCATTAGCCGCTTCCTTGGCCCGCCTCTCCTGCACGCACTTGGGTGCAGGCATGTCCGCAGAGGACTTCGCTTTTGCGATCCTCTCCACTTTCACGTGGGGCTGGGAAACCCCGGACTTCAGTTCGACATTTTTCAAAACTATTTTCTTGGAATTTGACATTTTTATTATTTTTTTAGCCTCCCAATCAAACGTCTGTGTATGTGTGTGTGAGTGTGTACGTGTACACGGGCCCGCGAAGCCCCGCACCGAAGGGTCCCGGAAACCCAGGAGTATCGAGCGCGCGAAGGACAGTGGCCTCGGCGGTGGCCCCCGCGAGGACGAGCACGGTCCCATCCGGTCACCAACCGGCAGTACTCGCCCCCGCGAGATTATTCGCCAGCTGGTGGGGCAGCAAGGTCATACTGGTTAGGCCGACCCGGGCCCCTGTACTATCGGGCGCCCAAGGAAATGTCGACAAAACCCTGTTTAACCGCTGTACCCTCTGCCTCGACGCGCGCACGAAAACCCAGGCCCCCGGAGGCCCCCGGCGGAAACCCGTGGAACCCGATTGTAAGTGTGGTGTGTAGGAGTGTAAATGTGTATGGTTTGTGTGTGTATGGTTTAATTTCGGGGTTTTCCTTCCCCTAGGGAGGTTGCTAAAGGGCTATCGAGCCCGGCCAGCCCGCCCCTCGCTTCTGCCTAGGCAGCCGAACCGTCCGAACCACAAAGTGGTCCGAGCGGTCCATCATCCCAGGTCGCCTGGCCCCGACCTTGGAATACGTCCGAGCGGACCAGACGACCCTCCACCCCTCACGGACCGTGGGACCACGTCCCCGGTGTGCAGCCGTGAGTGTGGGTTCCTCCCCGCCCCTGATCTCGGACCACGTCCGAGACCCAGGACGAGAAAGGTAATCCCGCTCTCTTCCCCTGCCGGAGCACCGGCGTGCAATGGGTCAGAAGAGTGGGATCTTCCCCTCCCTCTCAGCGGGACGGCATCCCTGCCCGCTTCGAGACGGGGGTACCCCCTACCCCAATCTCCACCCCGCGGCACGGTGGGAGAAGCAAGCTTCCCTCTAACGGCCTCGGCCGGCCGGGCGTTTGAAGTCGGGGTCGCCATCCCCTACCGGCGACTGGAGATGGATAACCCAGGTTATCCAGACTCCTAAGCGAGGTCGCCGGGCCCCCGGTTTTCTGTCTGGGTTTTCCTTCCCATAGGTCGGTTGGGAGAGCCAAGGCTGTCCCTCACGGCCCCGACCGGCCGGGCGATTTTTATAGAGGCCACCTACCTCGCGGGCCCCAGTGACTAATGTCTCTGGCGCCCCCCGGGCCCTCACCACGTGAGGGGTTCCGGTACTGATGAGCTCGGGACCCCGGGCGTGCTACTGCCCGTATCTATGAGGCTGCAAGCGGCCCCATAGACCCCTGGGGGGAGTGCGAAGCGGCCTGGAATTTTCCACCGACAAACAAGTTTTTGTAACGACCATTGGAATGCGAGCGCTTCGGAGTAGGGATTGCTCCGACAAACATGTTTACGCGAAACGAGCGTTGGAATGCGAGTGCTCCGGAGTAGGGGAACAACCGCGCAGACGCGGAGCGCTTCGATAGGGAACGCGAACGAGGATTCGAGGTGTTTTGCCAGGAGCAGCCGAATTGTGCGGATCGAGCGTCACGGCTAGCTCGGTACTGTACCCGCGAACGGTGCGAAATCCGTATAATAGTTGACGCGTAATAAGTATCTCGAATAACCAGTCACTAATTGTGAACCCGAGTGCAACACGATTTGTAATAAAACTTATCTATTAACGAAACGGTTATGAACATCAGTAATTACCGTTTAACGCGCAAGCGAAAACGGAGTAGTGCGACGATCGAGAATTACGTGCGACAGTTTGTCGAACATTAGAACTTATAACATATAACAAACGAATCAAAATACAATTATTCCAGCGTTCGGTCAATAGCTGACGCGTATATCCGGCCAGCCTACAAGGCAATGAGCGGCCATTTTGTGAGCGCTATCGCGTATCCATCTTGTGTAACCAAAAATAGAAATAAATTCAGTGTTAAAAGCAGAGCAAAGTGTCTGTAAATATAACGTTATTTATCTGTGTAATACTTCCCTGAAATTCGATTGGCTGACGCGGGGGCCATTAAGTCCCTGTTCAACGACGATCCGGCGATCCTGCGGCGACGGCGTTCCAGAGGCGGCGGCGATCCAGCGACGGCGGCAATCCAGTGGGCAGCGGGGTCCATCCGGCATCCTGAGGGAACCTGAAACAGAAAGAAAAAGGATTAGTTCGAGATTAACTTCGAAAGGTCTGTGGACATCTTTATCGTTCTCGGTAAGTCACGGTAAAACCGAGTGGCGACCGATAATTTAATCGAATAATAAAAGTGAGTCGTGGTAAAAGCACTTTCCGCCTGGTTAGGGGACCTAAAAAAGATAAGCGAGAAACAGGTAGTCACCTTGCAGCCGACGGGCGAGCCGCCGACTGCACCGACTCAAGCGGACCGATGGGCGAGCAGCGAAGTCAGTCCGGAGACAACGGGCCAGCCAGAAGCCCGCCAAGTGCCTTCAGACGGTCCACGGGTTGTCCTAGAGAGGGTGGAGGACCATCCTTACGCGATACGAACAGCGCAGACGGCAACAGGGAAGCGGTGGTGACAACTTCAGGAAAGAAGAGGACGCCGCCCAATGTCCTCCACAAGTCCCGATCAAATAAATCATTTTACTCTTTGTACCCCTTGTCCTTGCGGACTATTGTTATTAATATTAAGCGAATCGATTTTAAGGTTAAGTAAGCCCAAAGTATGTAACAGTAATAAGAATAAACCTCAATATTCGATAAAAGGCTAACTTTGATTCCGGATAAAAACAGGCGCTACCCTGATTAAAATCGATAGATTCGCATGTAGGTTAAGTGATTTTCAGGTGAACAAAGACATCATGTGCAGAAACCCCCGAAATATCCAAAATCTTCGGAGATTCGCGAACCAGCCAATCAGAGACGATCCATGTTGATTTTCACTCAAATTTGCAATTAACGACATTAGATGATTCTGCGGACCAACGGTGGCCGAGTTGAACTAATTTTCATCGAATTAGCGTAAATTCACTTCAAAAACAGCCCCGAGAATCCGGTGAGCAGTTTCAGCCAATCAGAGGGCAGGATGGCTGATTTTGGTAATTTCCTAACGGAAACGCGATTTTATAGTATATTAGGGCCGAAAGGGTTAAGCACGGCCATAAACGAGCGAAAGAATCACTCTCATTGGCGGAACAGCGACGAAACGCGAAATCGGCACCCGATTGGTCGATTCGAGCGCGGAGCGACTCGGAGCGATAGTCGCATCGAGTTACGCGTATTTAGCGTATTTTCAGCAAAATCCAACGGCCAGATCCGGAAATAAGCCAACGACGTCTTTCCCGAGTATCTTTAACGCGATTGGTCAAATAAAGTCCCTAGGGACCGATTTGGGCAATATCGGCCGTAGAACGGCGAAAGTGATTAAAATTGGTCATTTCCGGCCAAATTGGCATCGGGGGACACGTACGGAGACTTCCGCGTGACCGCAGAGCCGTTGCATCGCGAGATATACATCGGCGCATGCGCGAAGCGAAAAACAGGTTTCCGGTGCATCTGGAGACGCGAGCGGATATATGCGACGGTGGGATCGACGGGCGAGCGTAAAATAAGCGTTTGCATATAAATTTGCAAATGTTTATTCATAATTGTCATATTTCAGCATACAGACATTGTAAATGGAAAATTCTGGAATTATTCAGCGAAATAGTTATTGCGCGTCAAATAAATAACGAACGTTCCGGAAATTTTCCATATCACGCTGTTTTCGCGTGCGTGACGACGCGAGTAAGAAGATTGCGTCAGCCGGGAAAGATGGCTGGCGACACTGCGCATGCGCGCGGTCTTGCTTGCGCCGTTGCGGTGCTAGACTCGAGGTCTTCTCCCGGGAACACTCATGGCGTGCGGACGTGCTGTGAGGCTCGTACTAAAACCGAGATTAACCCGCGAGCGGAGCGTTATCCCGCTAATTAACAAAGTCGTTCATAGTTAACGCGAGTGGTATTAATTACCGAAAGCAATCATTATATTGATTAGCTTTATCTCGGGAGCTCTCGTAACGTGCGTGTGTGCCGTGAGGCTCAAGGTCAACCAAGATCAGTTAGTGCGCGGCGAGTGATACCGCCAAGCATAGAAAGTCGTTTCGTGCAACGCAAATTCGAATTAATCGGTTAACACCGAAAACGGGACAGTCATCCGAGATAGTCTCGAAGTACGCATACGCTATACGAGATCTCTCATGAAAATCGGAGATAACCCGCGAGCGACGTGCAATGTCGCATACGAGTGAATAATCGTAATTGTTAACGCGAGCCGTTAATTCTCAGTCGTGAACAGTAACAAAATCGGGCAGCGATCGATAAAACCACGCGTCGATACCCGATTGGGCGAACTTGTGCAGTTCCATGAAAACCGGTCGTAATCCGCGATCGATACGCGCGCCGGCGTTAATAACTGTTATATCCGACCAGAGAACAATAAATAGTCGCGTTTGCGAATAATTAACATTGCGTACGACGTAAAATCTACGCGAAGTGCGAGTCATGCCAAGATGGCGTTGCGCGGCCATTTTGTGAGTGCGAGTGCACACGGCCATTTTGTGTAACCTGAAACAGAATAAATTCAGTGTTAAAAGCAGAGCATAGTGCTTGTGAAAGTTATTAATCTCCTGTGTTATACTTTCCTGAAATCCTATTGGTTGATACGGCGACCGTTATAAATCCCTGTCCAACGACATTCCGGCGATCCAGCGACGACGGCGATCCATTGGTGGAGGCGATCCATCGACGGCGGCGATCCAGTGGTCAGCGGGGTCCATCCGGCATCCTGGGAGTACCTAAAACATAAAAAGGAGAAATTAGTACAAGACAACTTAAGGTCTGTCGAATTACTTACCTTCTCGGCGGGTAACGGTAAAACCGAGTGGCGACCGATAATTTTGCGAAGTTCGAATTTTATCGAGTTATAAGTGGTAAAATAGCCTTCGGCCCGACGTAAAGTGCAAAACTAACTAGTTGAATTATCCAGGGTTAGCTTGAAACCGTCAGTTTCAGAGTCTCCGTCGGGCAGTGCAGCGGCCAAAACGAGGGCGTCAATGGAGCCTGAGATGCCGCGGGTAGTGACGGACCAGCCCGCACAATTAAAGGTGCGTTTGGAACGAGTGACGAGAGGGGCGTCCAAGGGCGACGGAAAGAGCGACTCCAGGAGCGAGAGCGGAGCCGAAGAGGACGCCGCCCAACGCCCACCCTGGCGATAAAAAGATTTGTGACCCTGGACCCAGCGGACATCTGTATATACGCGAGTAGAATTAAGAGTATAGGTTTAGTTTTGCGAGCGCGCGTGGATTAAAATATGGTATTTTAAGTTTTGCGTAGGATAAGAATAGTAATAAGTATGAAACTGTAAGCACGAGTATGGTGCAATAAAGAAATATTTTTTGGTCAAATGGGCGTAAAGAGAAATAAGTATCCGCACGTAACCAGCGTTTCCCGCTGAGACAGATAGGCATCGTAAGATGATTTTGTAAAAAGGATATAATAAAATATATATATTTCAGTATCCCAATAAAACACAAAGAGCAATGTCTTCCCTGCTTCCATACGCGTAAAGTCAGAACCGTAGACAGACGCGAGTAAAAGTGCGAGTTATTTGGATTAAATTAATTGAGTCAATTGAAACGAGAACAAATCCGAGATAGCGGGTGCGTTCGAAATACAGGAGAGCGCGTCGAAACACGCAATCGGCCAATCAACGACGAGAGGCGGAGGCGCGCACCGAATTCGTAACGCAAGCGAGAAATTAAGATGTTGGCGCGTTGACCGAGTCAGAAGACATGCCGGAAGCGCGTTGATATCGAGATTCGCGTAACCGGAAGCGCGCGCACCGAATTACTTACGCGAGAGACGGAGACGTATGCCGAGTGATAAAAGGCCCTAAAGGGGACCCAAATAGTATTTCTGATAAGGTTTCAACATTATCGGACGGACGCGTGCCAAATTCGATGCGCGGCCTCACACCCCAGAACCAAGATGTTCGGAGTAATCAGGGATGACCCTGGAGCACTACCTTATCGACGGCATGGTCGAAACCATGGAGCGTAGAGAGTTACATGCGCGCGGGTCAAAGGGCAGATAGACCACCATTATTGCATTCATGGTGTCGGCGGAGGGCCGATCAACCTAATTACAGTGTAGAAATTCGAGTCATAACGGCGCGCAGCTAACTCCGTGCGACAAAGTCACAGGCGTGCAGGGGCATATGCGACATGCTTGCGCGAGCGGAACAAGTGTTCACGTGTCATTAGAATAGCGGCCAGTGCGGCGCGCACGAATCTCGATGCGACAAATTAGTAAATTAATGAGCATCATTTAAGAGTGCATAGAAGCACCCGAATAACGATATAAAGCAAATCGCGAGTCGATAGATACAGCGGCTTACGAGATTCATGCGCGCCCCAAGCGGAAATAGAAATTTGCGATAGCAAGGATAGATAATCGTGCGAATAGCTATATTATGGAAGCATGGAAGGAAATAGCGATTGCAAGCGAAGAATATCGTCGAAAAACGAACGACGGAATATATTTCAGATTCTGTAAGTAGAAATTTCCAAAACGCGGAAATACGCATTTGGAAGTTCCTACAGAAAAACAACTTTTTATAAACGACCATCGGAAAGCGAGCGCTCCGACAAACATGTTTTCGCGAAAGGACGTCGAAATGCGAGAGCTTCGGAGTAGGGATAACTCCGAAAACATGTTTACGCGAAACAACCTGTGGAATGCGAGTGCTCCGGAGTAGGGGATACCGACGCGCAGACGCGAACGGCTCCGACGAGAGTTACGGAGCAAATATCGAGGTCTTCTATCCGGGAGAGTCCTAGCGTGCGGACGTGCTAGTGTCTCTCTATTTAAAACCGGAAATAACCCGCGAGCGAGGCGTGATATCGCTAACGAGAGATCAACCGCGAATCGAGATAACGCGAGTTGTGATAATTATAACATCCTTTATTTGAACATTTGAGAACAGTAACTAATTACATTTCACGAGTGTGTGAAATCGGAGTAGTGCGGCGATCGATAAATACGTGCAACAGTTTCGCGAACTTTGGGCACATATCGACGTGCGCATATAATAAAATAGCGTTAGCAAGTTGCGGCGAACCACGAGTTATAATCGCATTGATAATTAATAACATTCGAGCGTACGACTAAAAGCCGGCGCGTATATCCGGCCAGCCTACGTGGCAACGGGCGGCCATTTTGTGAGCGCTAACGCGTATCCATATTGTGTAATCTGAAATAGAAATAAATTCAGTGTTAGAAGCAGAGCAAAGTGTCTGTGAATATAAAATTATTTTCCTGTGAAATACTTCCCTGAAAATAAATCGGTTGACACGGGGTCCTTGAAATCCCTGTCCAACGACGATCCGGCGATCCAGCGGCGACGGCGTTCCAGAGGCGGCGGCGATCCAGCGACGGCGGCGATCCAGTGGGCAGCGGGGTCCATCCGGCATCCGAGGGGAACCTGAAACAGAGAAAAGAAGAATTAATCCAAAAGCAATCTACGAAAGGTCTGTGGACAATGTACTTACCTTCTCGGTAGACACGGTTAAACCAAGTGGCGACCGTTGATAAAAGCGAAATCTGAAACAGTGAGTCGTAAGAAAATCATTTTCCGCCTGGTTAGGGTATCTAAATAACATATGCGAGAAATAGATAGTAACCTTGCCATAGGATGGTGCAGGGTCAGGTCGAACGTTCGGTCACAGCCCTATAGAGACGGTAAAACGCGAAGCGTAGGTGTACAAACACGCACGAGAATCTGCAGGTCATCGAGAAAACCAACACGGTCAGTGCGGTGGCCAATTCGCTCTGGTTTTCACGTGTGAAATCAGTATAAAAAAGGTTAACTCTGCTTAACTACCGACGTAGCGCGCGATTTCTAGAATTCATGCGAATGCTAAAATGGCGACCGTGACAGGACGTGCACTGTATGCCTACGTAAAATAAAATATTAAATACAAAAGTAAAGGTGATCGTCTGTCACGTTCTTCCATTCCGCGTACTTACATACTGCTAAAATGGCGACCGTGACAGGACGTGTATTAGCCTAATTGTGCGTCTATGCAGAACGAAATACCGAATAAAAAGAAATTAACACCTGTCACGTTCTCACGTTTCGAAAACCTGCAAACGGCGAAATTAGCAATTGTGACGAAAAACGAAAAGCGAAAAGCGTATGAGTGTAGGAGTTGATAGAGACGTTATCGAAAAACGTGCGTAGATAGAAAGCGCGAATCCGAAAATTCAGACACGGTGTGAAAAATCGCGTAATTAGACGTGCGAACGCTCTGTAAAATTTTTTTTTGAGTAAAATTGAGATTAGCGAATATAGTCACATTGAAATTGCGTAAAGACAGAAAATTAAATCAATAGAATAAATATCTGGTTATCCGAAGAGGCGAATGCCTGCTAAAAGAGGTAGCCGAGTTAGAGGAAACAGCGTACCACGAGTCGGCAAAATGGCGACCGTGGAAAGAAGTCCGATAGCGACACACACGCGATCGCAAAGCGCGTCGCGTACAGATGTCCGAGCGGATGAAGAAAATACATTTGCGTTACCCCGAGGGACGCAAGAAGAGAATTTATTAGATGTCGGTAATCAAGGAAACTTCCATGCCATAAATTTGAGTCGCGAACGCGAAAGAGACGATGCATTTGACGAAGAGAGAAAACAAATGCTCGATCATATACAATTAATATCTAACGAATTGGAGTTGCTAAGGAAAGAAGTACGAGAGCGTCGTGAATCCGTCGTATCAAAGAATACGGATCGCGGTCTACCGTCGAATATCTTCGACGCGCAAAACATAGACGAGCGACCGTACGGCGGCGACAGAGCGACAGAGACAGCGTTACAAGTAGTTCCGATGCAAGCAAGACTTCCGAGAGGAGGATGGATTAAGAATCCATTTGATGAGATAACATATAGCGGAAAAACCGACAAACAGAATCCTATTAGATTTATTGAGAAATTTGAAAAATTAGCAAAATACGAAGGCGTCACCGAAGACGAACAATTGTTTTACTTTGGTAGATGCATGAAAGGAGCAGCTAATCAATGGCACGAGTTCCAGATAGCGGATAATATAGATGATATGAAAGATTTATTTAAAAAACATTTTTGGAGTTGCCAAGCACAAATGAGATTCAGATAAAGAATATATTTCGGTAAATTTAAACCGGGAGAAAGTTCAATGACAGATTACGCGTTAAATTTAGCACGACAAGCTAAGACGCTAATACCACCTATGTTGGACGAAGAGATCGTTCAGACTATTAGAGAACATTTCGACTCAGATGTAGCCCTCGAATTAAGGCCATCAGTAGTAACAAACGTTAATGACATGATTACAATGTTAGACACGATTGAAAATGAAAGAGAGACGCGAAAATTGCGCTCAGATGCGCTCAGATCGCACGAAAAGCCACAAGGTCGTCAAAACGTCAGTCAAAATAAGGAAGATAGAAATGTCAATCGATACAATGTTAATGCCAAATATAGCGATAATCGTTTCAACAATTTCGTCAGGAAAGACAGGGCGAATTACTCGTCCTTCAACAAGTCGATAGGATGGCGAAAAACGGAGTCGCCAAAGGCTAAACGAAAAGATGGAGTAGATATTGTGGAGATGCCTGATAGCGATGACGCGGACGGCAAGGCAAAAGTTACGAGATATACTCGAGAAAGAGATGATTGGAAAAAACGAGAGTACGATAAAAATGAGTATAGATATAAAAAACAGGACAAGCCAGAGGACCGCGGAAGAAAGGTAGCGGCAATCACGGCGAAGGATGATGAAAAAACCAACAACGACGCAGTAAGTACAACGTCGGATGAGACGGAGAAGAATTGCTGCGCGTTAACAAAAACAATGAATAAATCAGAAGATCAAAATCCGATCAATATAATAAGAACAAAAGAGATAATACAAGATCTAGATCAAGATGTGGAAGAAGCCCAATCTAAGAATCTAAAAAAGGCAGATGTGCCTATGATAGAGATGAGGTTTGGAGTGTGCACTACTAAAGCGTTAATAGACACAGGTGCACAGATAACAGCGATTACCAGAAATTTCCATAAACAGTTGGAAGAAAACGGAGTACCTATGGAGGTGCTACCCATTAAAAGATTCAGATGGAGAGGAGCTTTTGGGGAGAAAAGATCGACAGTCGCAAGTAAAGCGCGACTAATATTTAAATATAAAGAGAAAAGATATTCACACGAATTTTTCATAGTCGAAAACTTAGCATATGACGTAGTACTTGGGATAGACTTTCTCGTTAAATATAGAATGCAGTTAGCATGCGACGAAGAAATTGGCATAAAATTTCGTAAAGCAATGGATCCAGAAATTGCGATTCATGTAATTAGAAAAGATGAGGCAGAAATTAAGTTACAAGAGATCTTAGACAAACCATGAGAAAATGTTTGATGTCAAGATAGGCAAAGTTAGTCATTATCAGCATAAAATTGAGATGAATTTAAATAAGCCATTTAAGAAGAGGACTTACCCAATTCCAGAGATTCACATGGACAGAGTGAGAGATTACATAAAAGAGTTAGAAAGAAAAGGTATAGTTTCGAAGAGAGCCACTCAATATGTCAATCCGTTGGTCGTGGTGATCAAGAAAAATGGAGATATTTGTTTGTGTCTCGATGCTCGAGAATTGAACAAACACATGACGAATGACCATGCACAACCTCCAACAATAGAAGAAGTATTCAGACGAGTAGGCAAGAAAAAATACTTTACAACATTGGATATTACTAATGCATTTTGGCAGATACCACTAGATGTGAATTCTCAACAATTTACAGGATTTCTATTTGATGGACAGACATACGTTTTCAAACGTATGCCATTTAGCCTAAAGACAGCAGGAGCATCATTCACCAGAGCTATGGACAACGCTCTAGGTGTTAACGACTTTACAACAATCTATCTAGATGATGTTATGATTTCATCAGAGACATTAGAAGAACATTTGTATCACATAGACTTAGTCCTTACAAAGTTAGAAGCAGTAGGTTTCAAGTTGAATAGAGATAAATGCGAGTTCTTAAAAGAGAAAATTAAATTTGTAACGATGCACCCCCAGAAATGCATCGTTCCGGCCGTCCACCAGCCGAGCCGCCCGACCGACCATCTGTCGGGCGAAGAACGGGGGCGGAATGCCCCCACATATTTTTTAAACGATATAAAGTCGGCGCACTTGCCGCCGGATATCGATTCGGGCCAAACCGATCGATATCCGAAAGCGCCCGAATAATTTCGAGCGCGTTCGCGACGCCGGAACGCTCGGCGCCCCTACTCCGGCCCGACATCCCCGCCACGTGCGGCTCCGCGTCAGCGCTACCCCCCGCTACCGAAATAACGAGCTCAGGGGGTATAAAAAGGCAACGAATTGGCCTAATTAGAAGACTCCGTCGTGAGCCAGCATTCCGACCAGACCTGTCCGCTGCTCACGACTTCCAGTCCCGATCCTGATCCTAGTAAATCACCAGCTTTGTCGACGAGGTTGAGAGTACTCAGTCTCTATTCGGGAGTTCCCGTACGCCGACACTGCTGTCCTGAAGTTCCGGTCGTACCGGCGAGGTTGAGCGTACTCGTCTCTTCCGAGAGTTCTCGGTAACCGGTACCACCGTCTTTCCACACGTAAAGTCCACGTTTCGTACAAGAGCGTTCTCTGTACGCCGGGCGTACCCGGCCGTGGTCTTTTCCTTGACGTGCACCGGACAGAGCGTGCTCTGTCCTGCCGGGTGTCCCCGGTTGCCGTCTACGTGTACTGCGGAGGAGAGTACTCCTCCCAGTCGGGAGTTCCCGATTGCACGCAGCATCCTGACATCCTGTCAAAACCCTCGCGTCGCGTATCCACATGCCATTACAACGCGCTCGTCCGTACAGCCCCGTGTACTGTATCCGCCTCGCGCTAACATAGCATACGCCTAATCGCTCCGCGTGCCGCACACGCTTCGCGCCACTCTCAGGTGTTTACCCGAATTCTATAAATTAAGCGCCGCCTACTTACACACGCTACTTGTCTTCTCGCGCCGCCCCACGCGGGCCATCAACCGCGCTACTTTCACTTTTCGCGACGCCCCACGCGGGCCATCGACCGCGCCTATCGACCGCGATACACAAAGCGTCCCGTCAGCTACCGCCGTAGGCCGATCCCGCTAATCCGGGGAACTATCACGCATCGCTTTGCGAGCACCTCACGCGCAAATTATAAAGCGAACTCACACTTGTAACAACAACGCGACATTTCTATAAATTGTAAAAGCGATACCGAGGCTGTCGCCTCCTTTCAATATTGTAAAACCCACCATCTCAGAGTTTATAATAAACTTCCAGTAAATTACAAGATACCGTTAACTCGTCTCTTCCTCCGCACCTCTTTCTCGACCCTGACCAGCCGCGAGCTAAGATCAGAGATGCCAATGGTGAAGTTCTGCCCGCTGCCTGCTCGCATGGTGGGGGCACGCACACAGCACGGAGCCGTGTACGTGTGCGCTGGGCGCTCGGCGGCGGCTCGGCGCGGCTCGGCCAGCTTCGGGCGAGTAGAAGAGCGCAGACATACACTCGGATGTCTCGTTCTTCTCCGAGTTGTAGCATGGCCATAGCCGATTCGTCGAAAGTCATATGCGTTAGCGCGTCGGCTCACTTGGCTCGTCTATTATGTTTCGCGTACTTTTTCAGTGATATTGATTTATCAATAAAATATATATGATGACATTGCAGATGACAATAAAATATGAAAAATATCCCTTCCCACACTAGGCGCGAGACACTATCGTGTGTCTCTTAATTATTTTACAAGTAAAAGTTATGAAAGTAATAGCAAAAAGTGTTGGTAAAATTTACTAATTACATAAATAATCTGTAATGAAATATCTTTATTCTGAAAATAAACGACATGAATTAAATAAAGAAATAGAAAACAGAAAAAGCGTAAATAATAGAAATCCACTCTTGGCCAATATGTACGCTTTCTTGTAAAAAAAATGTTAATAATTTAGACAATAAAATATTAACACGAGAAAGGTGAAATAAAACATTAAATTATATATTGTTTGTTTTGGAAATATTATTTTGATAGTATAATTACTTTGCTAATAGTAAATACGTGTAATGAAATAAAAAAAGGAATAATTTGTGCAACAATATGATAAATTTTATTATCTTTCTCATAAAGAAATGCATGGACAACGTACATATTGTTGCTCAACGGAAACCGCGAGAAGGTAATGGTCTCTTCCGTCAAGAGGAAATGTAAAAATTGTTTTCTTTAGTATTAAAGAAAACAATTGTTTACATTTCCTACGAATGCAGATAAAACAGAGAAAGAGAGAGAGAGAGAGAAAGACAGAGACAGAATAGGTATAAAGGATAGACATAAAATAGATATAAAAGGATAGACAAGAATATAAAGGACAGAACATAGAAAAAGAAAAGATATTAAAAGAGTATTAGTTTTAAGGTCACTTTACACGATTTATAATTCACGACAGTTTGTGGCAAAATTGCATATATAAAAAAACATTCAAAAAATTAGAGATACATGTATAAAAATATATACATATACAGAAATATGTATACATACATACATTAATTATACATCTTCAAATGTTCTGTAGATTACAAAATACAAAACAACACATAGAATTATATAATTCTTCTGTCGTGAATTATAGATTGTTTAAAGTGACCTTTACACTAGAAATACCAAATAATTTTCGACCGTTTCAATTTTTAAAAGTAATGTTATATTAATCATGTTAAAGACCGAATAAATCGAATAATTTGTTTTATTACAACACTAGCTTTCAGGCCCGCGCTTCGCGCGGGCCTAAAAGCTAGCCTATCTATAAAGTACAACATTATATAGTACATCATATGGTGTCTGTATGGTTGTCAATTTACATTTTTAATCAAAAATTTATACAGACAGGTAAAGGGCATTGAGAGTCGACGCGATTCTTGATGCGTTGAAATATCAGATTACTGATTTATTAATACATTAGCTTTCAGGCCCGCGCTTCGCGCGGGCCTAAAAGCTAGCCTATCTATACAGTACAACATCATATAGTACAACATCATATGGTGTCTGTATGGTTGTCGATTTACATTATTAATCGAAAAATTTATACCTTTAATAATTTTCCAATGTAATAAAAAAAATGTGCAAATTAGAAACAAAAAAAATATAAAATTTAAGTTTAAAGTCATAATTTGAAAGTATCGCAGTTTTAGCTATTTTCTCAAATTGAAAAAAAGAATTAGATAAAATAGCTAAAACTGTGATACTTCCGGCAGAAATTTTTGAAAAAATTTCTGAAATCTTAATGTAATATTTAAAAAATGTTACAATAAGATTACTTGTGTTTTTTTTATCATAAATATTAACACACAACTTAAACTCTACTATACTTTCCATTCTTCTGCGACAGCCACGATGCCCGCTCGAAAAATTCACCGGTCACCCATCCATAGTAATCATGCTTACGTTTGCTTCGTTACCTCGTTCAAACTGCGCTTTTTTTTATTGGTCTCCACATTACGTAGATCTTATTTTGACCTTTTTGTTATATGTAATTGTCCTCTTTAATATTATAATTTTTTTTCTGCATTTTATTTTTCTTTCTTTTCTCTCATAAATTCAGAATTTACTACATTTTATTGCTCGTCAATTTATAAAATTTCTCGGTATACAACATTTGTCGTAAAAGATTTCAGATTTCCCTCAATGAGATGTCCTTGTTTTAGTAAAAAACAATGAGAAAGCAATGTGCAAGTTTCTTCTTGCTTACTTTAAAAACTATGAGAAAGCAATGTGTAAGTTTCTACTTGCACACTTAAAAGCTATGAGGAAGCAATGTGAAAATTTCTGCATGTACACTTTTTTTATTATCCTAAAACATCATTTTTTGAAGTCTTAATTATTGAGACTTGAGATGTTCTAACTGTCCTTCTTAGAAATAGATGAATAGTGAATAAACTAAGGTTTTAAGTTAACCGACGTTTGTAAAATTACGACAATAGATTTCCTCGTCACCCATGAGGTACTATTGTTGACGCGTTTTTTTTTTAAAGTGGTTTCCCTGTAGGCCTAGTCCACTAAAATTATTGAATTTTTATGATTATAACTATAATATCGAATTTATTCGTCAGAGAAGAAAATAAAACTATATATATTATTATACATATACTCTTAGAGACAGTGTAAAAAATATAGAAAATTTTCTCCATACTTTTATTATATTTTTTTACTGTATATGTATACATATAAAAATTCAATCATTTTCATAATATTATTTTTATACACTCGTCTTTGCGACAAATATGATGCCTTGTTCAGACACGATGCCTTGTTCAGACACGATGCCTTGTTCAGACACGGTGTCTTGTTCAGACACGATGTTTTGTGCAGACATTAATATTGTATACACACTCGTCTTTGTGACAAATATGATGCCTTCTTCAGACACGATGTCTTGTTCAGACACGATGCCTTGTTCAGACACGATGTCTTGTTCAGACACGATGTTTTGTGCAGACATTATATTGTATACACACTCGTCTTTGTGACAAATATGTGCCTTCTTCAGACACGATGTCTTGTTCAGACACGATGTCTTGTTCAGACACGATGCCTTGTTCAGACACGATGTCTTGTTCAGACACGATGTTTTGTGCAGACATTATATTGTATACACACTCGTCCTTGTGACAAATATGATGCCTTCTTCAGACACGATGTCTTGTTCAGACGATGCCTTGTTCAGACACGATGTCTTGTTCAGACACAATGCTTGTTCAACACGATGTTGCAGACACAATTTTTTTACAAATTAACATAAAGAAGATGTGAAAATGCAATGAGTGTGGGTGTAATCATTCTGTATGTATTATATCCTTTAAATTTAAGTTTTTATTCTTCCGGAAAAAGCAGTAATTTTTTTCTTTAATAATCTTTAGACAATGCTGACGCATCTTTAGCATATATTTTGAATTTTTTTTAATAGATAGATTTTCTCCCCTTGCTATTAATATAGCAAATGCTGCTGCAAATATACCACACGATGCTAGTTTGTTATATGTAATTGTCCTTTTCGATATTATAATTTTTTTCTGCATTTTATTTTCCTTTCTTTTCTCTCATAAATTCAGAATTTACCACATTTTATTGCTCGTCAATTTATAAAATTTCTCGGTATACAACATTTGTCGTAAAAAGATTTCTGATTTCCCTTAATGAGATGTCCTTGTTCCTATTTTCTTCCACCCTAACTTTTACACTTCCCCTTTTAGTTGCTCTTGAAAATGCAACATAGAGTTGTCCATGAGCAAATACTGGTTGTGGCAGATAAATTCCTACTTTTTGTAAAGTTTGTCCCGGGATTTATTGATTGTCATTGCAAATGACACTCGAATTGGAAACTGTCTCCTTTTTAAGCTTAAACGGAAGTTCTGTATCATTTGGTAGAAAATCGATCCTTGGGATGAACATAATTTGGCTTCTTGCACGGCCTGTCAGAACCTCCCCATGAATTAAGTTAGGTTTCAATTCAGTTACAATCAATCTCGTGCCATTGCATAGTCCTTTCTTTGTATTCAAATTCCTTAATAAAATTATTGTTGCCCAACTTTTATTTTTAGTCTATGAACTGGCATCCCAGAGGGTGTCACTGAGTTTAAAAACTCAATTGGAAAATTTAATTGCTCCTGTGATCATCACTCACAATGGGTCAATTGAGAATACTCTTTTCTTCTCCTTCCATGAGTTGAAGGATTTCATCATTTATTTTAAACGTGTCCTCATTCTAGGACAAAGGATCGCTCGATCTGGATTCTCCCTCACATTTTCCATGGTGAGTTTATTTCCAAATATCTCATTGATTATTGATCCTTTGATAAAAAATTCTCGGGATTTCTATTGTATCCGGATGTAGTCCATCTGTATTGGACAATTTACCATCTCCCAGTTGCAACATCCAATTTGCAATTCTCTTTTCTCCAGTTCTCATATTTGCTTGAGTTTAACTTGAAGTCACATTCTTCCATATGGATTGTATTGACAGTCGACTCAATTATTTTTAATTTGTTTGCATGAGGTACTACAGGCAAATTTTGTCTGAAATCTCCTGCAAATAAAATAACTTTTCCTCCAAAAGGTCTCGGATTTTTCATCAGATCCCTGAGGAGTTTATCAACTGCTGTTAGGCGCTTGTCCGACAGCATCATGCTTACCTCATCCCATATGATGAGTTTTGCAGTGATCAGTTCTCTTCCAGCTTGCGAGTTTCCTCTAATATTAGATTTAGTTTCTTCATCAATTGGAATTGTAAGCTTAAACACGGAGTGATACGTTCTTCCTCCCTTTAAAAGTGTGGCTGCAATGCCAGTTGATGCACAATGGTACAACTTCTTCTTTTCTTCCTCGGATTACACTCAAAATGTATTAAAGAGGTATGTTTTTCCCACTCCCTGCAAACCAGTCAATACAAAATATCG
>JASTWR010000733.1:0-84506 GCA_030770355.1 Harpagoxenus sublaevis
AAACCGCGGTCAAGAGTATCGCTACGAGCAACTATATGCTTTTTTCCCACGTCAGATCTGCTAGAATGGTACGATAGTCGCGTGATGGACGTAACTCTAACGGCTCTCGAAGAGTTTCAGGAACGGGACAGCGGATGGGCGTTGTCGCGTATATCGAAATTGATGGTGAATGTCAACAAGTGCAATCCTATGTGCGCGGGATGCTGGATGGAGATTCCATCGTGGATAAAACATACGCGATCGGTGGTCAACGTGCAGCGGATGGACAACGCGTGTTTCGCTCGGTCGATCGTCGCCGCGTTGTATCCCGTTCCGAAAAATCCGGGAAGATGGCACGAGTATCCTCCTTATTCGTCGATATTGAATTTTGACGGAATCGAGTTTCCCATGGCTCTGAGGCGGATCACCAAATTCGAACGTCTGAACGATATATCCGTAAACGTGTTCACCGTTCGCGAGGGAGAGGTGAGGACGGATAGGAAGAGGAAGAACGTGCGGAACGAAGTGATTGTTCCTCTGCGTCTCACCGACGATAAGAGAGATCGTCACGTCAATTTGTTGTACCTGAAGGATGCGCGGTAATAATTCGAAGAAGCATATATGTGATCGGTATGTATAAGAAAAAAACAGATTAAAAAATATGACGGACCAGAGTATACTGTTTTTTTTTATCTTTCAGCTGTCTGCACTACTTCGGTACGAGCGAGAGATTGATCGCTCACGGTGTGGACTGCGGAAAGATGAACGACTGCGCCATTCTTCTTCCGAGCGACGACGAGAAGTTGCTGTTTTTTCAAAATCAGATCAGGAAAGAGCGACTCTCCTTCGTGGTGTACGCTGACCTGGAATGCGTGCTGGAGAAGAGGGTGAAACGGATCATCAAGCGACTTTCGACGCGACTTATATATATCAGCATCACAGACCGTTCAGCGTCGGTTATTATCTGTGTTGCTCGTACAATCAAAGCTTATCCATGTACAGATCGCGACGCGGCGAGGATTGCGTGTCGTGGTTCGTGAATGAGCTCAACGATATCGCGCATCGTGTGAGAACGATACTCACTAGAAACGTGATCATGGCGGAGCTCACGTCGGAAGAGAGAAGCGAATTTGTAGCGCGACGCGTTGTCACATATGCGGCAGATTTTTTCAACAGGATGATTATCGTGTGCGCGATCACTGTCATTTGACCGGTCGGTACAGAGGTTCCGCACATTTGTCCTGTAATTTGAATTACAAAGATTCGTTTGTTATTCCTGTTTTTTCACAATCTGTCGGGTTACGATGCTCATTTTATTATCAAAGACATAGCCAACAGTTTCGAGGGTCGTGTCGACTTGCTGCCGATCAACAAGGAGACGTACATATCGTTCACGAAGAATGTCAAAGAGACGAAGCACGATTGTTGGGGAAATCGCGTTAAGTTACGATTCGTGGATTCGTTCAGGTTTCTGGTACCAGTCTTGAGAAATTAGGTCGTATCTCGACAAGTCCAGGCTGAGGATTACGCGGTCTGAGTTTTGGGAAACCAGAGAGGACGATTTCGATTTGCTCACGCGAAAGGGCGTATTTCCGTACGGAGTATCTCGACAGCGTGGAATAAACTGTCGGAGACTGAAGCTGCCACCGCGCGCGGCCTTCTACAGTTTGCTGTCCGGCGACGTCGCGGAGAGTGATTACGAGCGGAGAGCGAGAGTGATTACGAGCACGCGTTGAACGTTGGCGTAGTTTTCGCGTAAATAATCTCGGCGAGTACAACGATCTGTATCTTAAGACAGATGTATTGCTTCTGGCGGATATTTTCGAAAATTTTCGCAACAACTGCGTCGACAGTTACGGATTGGATCCCGCGCACTATTACACTCTACCGGGATACACGTGGGACGCTATGTTGAAGCACACGGGTGTTCAATTCGAACTGCTTACCGATATTGATATGTTGCTGTTCGTGGAGCGCGGTATCCGCGGCGGTCTTAGCCAATGTTCGCACAGATGCGCGCGAGCCAACAACAAGTACATGTCGTCGTACGATTCGTCAGAACCGTCGACGTACCTTATGTATTTCGACGTGAACAATCTGTACGGCTGGGCGATGTGCGAGCCCTTACCCTACGCGGACTTTCGATGGCTTGACGATCCCGAGAGTTTTAACGTTATGTCCGTGACCTCGGACTCGTCTATCGGTTACATCCTAGAGGTTGACCTCGCGTATCCGCGGGAGCTCCACGACGCCCACGCAGATCTTCCGTTCTGCCCGACGCGAGAAAAGCCTCCAGAAAAACGGTACGATAAACTTCTGGCTACGCTTTATGACAAGTCGCGTTACGTGGTGCATTATCGAAATTTGCAGCAATGCGTGCGATACGGGTTGTGCGTAACGAAGATTCATCGTGTGTTGCGATTCGCGCAATCTCGGTGGCTTAGCAGTTATATAGAGCTTAACACGAAATTTAGAACTCTCGCGAATAACGAGTTTGAGAGAAATATGTGACAAATTGATGAACAACGCGGTATTCGGGAAAACAATGGAGAACGTGCGCGAGCATGTCGATGTGCGTCTCGTCACGCGCTGGGACGGGGTATACGGCGCTGAGGCAATGATCGCTAAGCCGAATTTTCACAGTAGAAGCGTTTTCTCGGAGGATTTGATGGCCGTCGAGCTACGCAGGCTCGAGGTGAAATGCAACAAGCCGATCTACGTGGGCATGTGCATTCTAGAGATATCTAAGATGCTCGTGTATGATTTTCATTACAATTACATGGTACTGTTGTATCGCGATAGGTGTAAACTAATGTACACGGACACCGATAGCTTGATATATCACCTAGAATGCGACGACGCGTACGAGAATATCAGGCGCGATATCGCGAGATTTGATACGAGTGACTATCCCGAGGGCAACGCGTACGGTATGCCGCGCGCGAACAAGAAAATACCCGGTCTGATGAAAGATGAAAACAACGGTGCGATAATGACAGAGTTCGTAGGGCTCAGAGCGAAGATGTACGCTCTGAAGGTGATTGGTAAAGATGACACTAAGAGGATAAAGGGTGTAAAGAGGAATGTGGTTGCGAGAATGATAACGTTCGACGATTACAAGCGGTGTCTGCTCGACGCGACGGAGCAGTCGCGACGTCAGTCGTGCTTGCGCTCGAAGCTGCACGAGGTGTACACCGTGTCCGAGTTGAAGCTAGCTCTTAGTCCCTACGATGATAAACGATGCGTTGCGCCCGATTCCTTCGACACTCTACCGTGGGGACATTACGGAATATCAGTGAGGGAAAATGGAGGGGGATCGCGCAAAGAATAAACGCGCGAGATACTTTTTTTATACATATAATATATATTTCCATTGTTTTTTTGTTCTATTATCACATTTTTTAATTAATTTTTTTTGTTTTTTCTCTTTACCATATTATATTTTTTTATTAATCCTTGGTGGAAGTACTACGCTGCCTTAATGGCGGTAAAATAATATTTAAAATATATGGGGAAGAACTACGCTGTTTTGTAAATTTTTTTATATACATATAATATATACATATAATATATTATATGTAATATATATATTATATATTATATGTAATATATTATATGTAATATATATTACATATAATATATTTTTTATATACATATAATATATATTTACATTGTTTGTTCTATTATCACATTAGATTTTTTATTAATTTTTTTTGTTTTTTCTCTTTATCACATTATATTTTTTTTTATTAATCCTTGGTGGAAGAACCATGCTGTCTTAAAGGCGGTAAATAATATTTAAAATATATGGGGAAGAACTACGCTGTTTTTTTAATGCGTTGTAAAAATAGAAAAAATGTATTGTAACAAAAATGTTGAAATAGGCTCGGAAGAGAAAGAACCAAAGGTTTTTTTTTTAGATAGAGCGTGGTGTAGCTCTCATCTTCAATCATGAATTTTTCATTTTTTTCCGTTTGTTTTTTCCCGTTAAGCTCCACGCGACTGTGTACGATAAGAAGCGTTACGTCATACACTATCGCAATCTTCAAAATCGCATGCGTCACGGTCTTAGCGTTACAAAAGATACATGGCGTATTGCAATTCGCTCAATCCCCATGGCTTTGCGATTACATCGAATTAGGAACTTCTTTTATTTGTTTCTTTGGTAAATGTTTCCCGAGTCTAATTTGTCTCAATAAATTTTAATAAAATCATCTCCCTGGGGTACAAACGTTTTTTGTGACAAAAATTGTTTTTTTCACAATCGACGTTTGTACCCCAGCGAGATGGTTTTATGTTTTCAAGGGATTATTGTTTTGTCTCGTTGTCTTGCGTGTAACAACAGTCGAATCAACAGAATGTACATTATATTTTTTTTTATAAATGTGACATTTTATAGAATTTTAGAATTTATTGCGAAAAAACGATTTATATAACATTAACATAATGTAAGAATAAATGGAGTGCGGTATTGTTTCTTGCGCCTATTACATAAAGGCAGGATTAGTTTCGAAGAACTGCATTTATAATATATCGGCGCAAGTGAGAGAGAGAAAAGAATATTTGTATATCGCAATATGTACACGATTTTATTTCTAAAAAAAATATATAACAGTAAAAATATATTATAATACAGCTGTCTTATTTATCCAGGAATTGTGCGAACTGTCCATTCCCAACCATTTCACGTACACTTGGTTACCCCGTTTGCGCAGCACTTTTTCCACGAGGTAGACATCGGGATTGGACACTCGGAGCAACTCGTACTCGTAGAATCCTCCGGCTATCGTTTCCCCACGGTAATCCTTTAGCAGATACGTCACAGGATTGGTTCGTTGTACCTTGGCGACGCGAAAGATCTCGGTGGTCCAGTTTGGAGTGTAGCCCTTCTCGAATATCGTCTTGAATTTGCCTATGCGTACCGGATCGTTTACTTTGAATTTCGCCGGGCCGGCGATCTTCGTGCGACTGTACACTGTGGATAGAAGTCTCTCGGCGATAGCGGGTGTCACGTCCACTGGTCTCATTCCGATCGTTCGATGTCGATGGTGGTTGTAATTCGACAGCAGACTCGGTAATGCGTTGACCCATTCGTACGTTCCGTTAAGCGTGAAAAGTTTCCACATGTTCTCTTTGAGTGTGCGATTGAATCTCTCCACTACTGACGCTTTCATCACTGAGTACGTTGAGTAATGATTGACGTCGCGTTTTTTTAGAATTTCACGTACGTCGGTGTTGTAGAATTCCTTTCCTTCGTCCGTTTGCAGATTCTTCGGGAATCGCGCGCTCTCGCGAAATATCTTGGACAGCGCCGCGGCCATCTCCTTTCCATTCTTGCTCTTGAGTGATAACGCCCATGCGTATTTGCTCAGCACGTCGATGACCGTCAATATGTAGTTGTAGCCTTTGTTTTGCCGTGCGTAGGGACGCATCTCCACCACGTCGGCCTGCCACAGATCGTCATAGCCGCGCACTACGACGCGACGCCGCGGAAAGTTTTTTCGAGCCGGCGCGTGCAGTTCCTTCACGAGTCTTCGTTTCTCGACGCTCATTATCACGCTCTATGTCGAGGAGGAAGAGCTCTTCTTGCCAGAGTCGAGAAGACCGACAATTTCGTTTAGTCTTGCCTGTTCCACGTCGCGATCGCTCGTCACCTTTTTGAACTCGCGGGCGTTGCGAATGTCCTCCGTTAGCTTGCGAATGTCCTCCGTTTGCTTGCGAATGCCGTCTTTAATTTTTTTCACTGTCTCGTCGAATAATTCTTGCGTCACTGTTTTTTCATTCAATTCTCTGACGTTGTTTTGAAATTTTTGTAATGTATTTCGTAATTTGTTCAGTTTGTCGGTCACGGTTTTGTCCATTTCGTTCTTCACCGTTGAGAGCGAGCTCGCGGTGTTCTCGCGAAATTTTTCGATATCGTTTCGCAGATCTCGAAGCGCCAGCTCGACGTAGCTCCTGTTCGTCGCGTCGGTGTCAACCTCCGGTGCGGCTAGACGTCGTATCTTGCGCTCCCTCGCGTCGTAGGAATCGTCGTTCAGACAGAGCGCGTTGTCGCGCACGTAGCTTCGTAGAGATTCGATTGACGATGCTCGCGACTTTCCGTCGTCTCTATCCAGAGACATTCCAAACTTGTTCACCGACATCGAAAATCGTACTGCCGTTGCGTTCGACGTGGTGCTTCAATTTATAACCAATCCCGCTTCGCGAAGCTCCTCGATTATCGATACGATCTCATTGTCGTGAGCGGTGTTGCCAGCTCGATGCGAGGCGTCGAGCAAATGAAGACGATTTACTAATTCGTGGGGATCGTCCCAATGAACGTAATCTATCTTGTGATTTAATCTCATGGTCGACGGTAGATTGGTCACGCCGGCGCCCTTTCTAGCGCTGCCGATTCTGGCGCGGGTCACGAGTGGAGCGATGATGTCTACGTACTGGTGCCCCTTGTTACCCTTGATAGAATTCTCAGCTTTATGACCGCGTTTATGAGCGTTTGTCGCCACCAGTAGACTTCTATATTTATGTAGGTCATCCTTGGTGTAGATTGCGTCATCGGGGTGTCTCTTGAAGATCAATTCGTACAAGCCGGGCGTGCCCTTGTACGTCACCCCGTCCACGATCACGGAATCGTTTGCGAGCATTTCGAACGGTTTGTCGCCGAGCATCGGGCCATTGTTCGTGAAGTACACGCCGTAAACGTGATCGATCGTGTCCCCGCCGAAGAAAAGAGCGTCCACGTATTTCTTTCCCAAGGGTCCTAATTTACTCTTTCGCAAATCCTCGCGTCCCTCTGGCGTTTGCAGAGCCTCTCTGATGGAAGTTTCGAGAGAAGGTTGCGGCGACTGGAAGACGTCTTCCTCCCTCAGCGACAACTTTCGCGGTTCCAGAGGCGTGCTGGATCGAATCGCGAGCGTGTTCAAAGCGACGCTTGACAATCTCCGCGGTTCTAGGGGCGTAGAAGGAATCGCGAGCATGTCTGACGTGGTGCTCGATCGTTTCTTTTTAGGCTTAGTTTCCCGCGCGATTTCTCCATCGTCGTCGCTATTCTCACGCTTCTTCTTAACGACGATACCTTTTGAGCCGTCGTCGGCCTCGGGTTCGCCTCCCCGTTCGGCGATTTGCTTCAGCGGATCGATGATCGGTTTGAATTGCCTTTCGAGAGCGATCTCGCTCTCTATCTTGCCGGTTTTCAACGCTCTGTATTTTCTGCGAATCGAGCCGCGCGTCTTGGCGATCTCTTTCGCGGTTCTCTCCCGCTCGGCGGTGTCCTTTGAGGTTATTTTCGCGCTGCTCATTGTTACCGACTGATTGATCTACAGCACGGCGATGTCGTTGAAGCCACGTCTATATCTGCCGTTGCGTAGCGCGCTATCTTTGTCTATTACCAGGAAACCATATTTGCGTTGCCAACATTCGCAACATAATGCGCAAAAATCCTCATACGGCATATCGGTGTTCACATGATCGTTGTACACGTGTTTCAAATTGGTACCGTCCTGTCTGAATAGGATTAGCAGATTCGCGTTGTCGCGTATGAGATGTTTCGGTATCTTGGCGTACGTCTGACAGAGATAGAAACAATTGACATCCGAATGTCGACCCATTGCAAAGTATTCTTTGATCGTGTCTTGTCGGTCGCAGATCACGTCGTCGAACACGAATATCGAATCGGGTTTACCGGGGCGTTCGGTGGTATGACGTTACGATTATCGATGAACGCATGATAACCGATCTCGTCTATCGATTTGAGTAGCTTTTCGAGATATCGATATTTTGGCTGCTGCAAGGATTTCGAGTACACGTACACGTTCTCGAAACGCACCCCGTGTGGACTCTCTAGCAAACTCATTAGAACGTTCGTCTTGCCGCAATTGGAGGGGCCACAAATGATGCAGCGTATCGCGCTTGGTAACAGCGGGCCGTGTCGTTGCGCTTCTCGAACCGCTCCGCTCGATGTCAGTCGCGTTTTGCGGTCGAGATTTGACACTCCTATTGTCAGTGGTTGTCGCACGAATCTCATTTGTCCGTATTGCGCGTGTGCGTGCACACTTGTTTTTTTACACTTGTATCGCGAATTGTCGATCGATTCGCGCGGCAATCGCGATGTTTATTCTGTTGACGGATAAGCACGATATTTTTGAACTGACCGCCGAACAGCTGCAGTACGTGCCGAAGATCGTTCTGCTGCGCGACTTTCCCGATTGTGTTGAACGACTGTGGAGCAAACTGCCGAATCATCTGAGAGCGGACGCCGAGGTGCAGAGTTGCCGCGTGTGCCTGGAACATTACAATCGACCGTGGCATCAGTCACACATAGACGGTCCACCGCCACTCATCAAGGATTGCGTTGGATGTCGCGCGCAACGCACAGTAGCGGTATCGGCCGTGGATTGTTAAACAAGACGATAAATGCTCTTCCTTTCGAGCTACATGTACCCGGTTATCAGTTCTGCGGACCCGGTACTCGTCTCGTGAAGCGGCTAGCGCGCGGAGATCGAGGTGTAAATCCGTTGGACGCGGCGTGTCGCGAGCACGACATCGCTTATTCGCGAAGCAACGATCTTGTTGATCGACACGCTGCTGATCTAGCGCTCGCTGAGAGCGCGCACAAGCGCGTAACAGCGAGTGACTCGACTCTCGGCGAGAAAGCAGCTGCGACCGCCATATGGGCTGCCATGAAAGTAAAAACAAGGTTAGGTTGTAGCCGGACGTGGCCGTCTGAGAGTGTGGGAGACGCGATATCACTTCCAAAATCACGGTCGCCACTCGGTTTAACCTATAACTACCGAGAAGGTGTGCTTGAGATATAATCTCTAATATGAGATAGGGTAATTTCTCCCCTCTGTTGCAGGTGTGTATCCCCGATGGGTCATCACCGTCGCTGCCGCTTCCCCGGATCCTCGCTTCACCGCATACCAGGTAGCTGCTCACTGATACCGGGTCCCCTGGATCCTCGCGTCACCGCATACCAAGTTACCGCTCGCATATATTAATTATTAACGTTTATTAAATATTCGCTTTGTGTTGTAGGTGGATGCCCCGTGGACCATCACCGTCGCTGCGCTCTCCGTACCGGATATCCGCTGGCCTCGATTATTAACGATACTAATTTATTTTCTTCTGTTTCAGGTTCCTGCCCAGGATGGATCGTCACCGAAGATGAACTTCCCCGGAGTCTCGCTTCACCAAGGAGTCAATGGACAACGTTGTAGCACCGCCGTGGGACAAGGTGAGTAGAAGGTAAGTACGTTAAATTAATCTTGAGACACGACTTTCACTAAAGACGAATTATTTATTATAAATCGTTAATACTTGTATTTGTTACAATGTTTCAGTTCACGCACGCAATGTGTCGTATTACAAATGGTATCTATTTACCGCTCGCTATTGTAGAACGAGAAATTTAACGCGCAATCACGCGGGAGTTACCGGTTGTTATATACAGTGCGTAGAACGTCCGCACGCTACGACTGTATCCGATAGACTGCCAAGAGCAACGTTGCTCCAGAGATGCCAATGGTGAAGTTCTGCCCGCTGCCTGCGCGCATGGTGGGGACACGCACAAAGCTGACGGAGCCGTGTACGTGTGCGCTGGGCGCTCGGTGGCGGCTCGGCGTGGCTCGGCCAGCTTCGGGCGGGTAGAAGAGCGCAGACATACACTCGGATGTCTCGTTCTTCCCCGAAAGCCGATTCGTATACGAGCTGCCGAAATTTTCTCTTATCCGTCTCGCTTCTCTTACGCGCTGCGTTCCGTTCAACTTCAAAAATTAATATCTCTGGTTATATTTGTCGTAGAGAAATCTTTAAAAAATCATTTTAAAGCTAAGAAGACAATCTTTTTGAGAAAAATAGTTTAAGTTACAAGAAAATGCAAATTCCAATTGTTATAAGCAATTGAAATGTCTAATTAATTTTTTCACTAAAAAGTACAATTTTTAAAATTTTTAAAATAATGTTATCTTATTCTCTACTTCATTCTGAAAGTACACATATTTTTTATTATATGAAGAAACGATGGATTATATTTTTTATATAATTTTAATGACTGAGATGCCGTGTCGTGCTCGCGTCAATTGCTCATAACAATTGGAATTTGTAATTTCTTGTAACGTAAAGTATTTTTTCAAAAAGATTGTCTCCTTAGCTTTAAATTGCTTTTATAAGGATCTCTCTACGACAAATATAACCAGAGATATTAATTTGTGAAGTTGACGACTTCTTTATATTTCACTAAAATTTTATTGCTTTAATACTTTAATTGCTTACAACTTTTGCAAAAATATATATATATTTCGGGCGAATAAAAAATACGTATCTGCTTATTTTATGTATATTTTATGTAAATAAAGTTTCACAATCAATTTACAAAACACGAGGTCATTTTTCGTCCGATTTGACGTGGAATATTGCCCATATGTATAATAATAATTATATATATATATATATATATATATATATATATATATATAAAGATGTATTTTTTTAAGGGTATAGCAAGATAAGGGAGGGTGTAGCGGCCCCCAAACAAAATTAATTTGGATTAGGGGCAATTTGAATGTTAATTGATAACATCCCTGGTAGAAATTTAATGCAGTTTTCGATTGGTTACTGGGAAGTTTAATGATCTTTTTCTACTAACTGAACAGCAATCTATTTGGAATCCCAATCAAAATATATGTAACGCTTTTCAGTCAATTACTGCACAAAAAAAAATGTAAAAAATCTGAACTCAATTACTTAGCAGTAAAAGAACAATAATATAACCATATATCTGTGTCTTGATATATGTGTGTGTGTTTAATAATTTATTATTGTGTAAATGAAGTATTCTCTATATGACACTATCCATTTTCGTATATCTCCTTTATTATTTTAAAGTTTTTATTAAACTCTGCGTATCTCAAAGCTATTTATAATTTTTTTATTTGTATCATCAAAATAATCTGAATAATTGTAAGGAATAAAATTAATATTAATAGTAACATAAGTAAAATAAATAAAGTAAATATAGTAATAAAAGTCTTTGTTACTCACATACCTTTCATTTACGTGTGTATCTTACTAATTTACTTCTAATCTTTGACAATTGTTATTTATAACCTCATCTCCTGATTAATTTTGCTCAGTTGCTATGCAGTATTTTTGGATATCAAGAGAAATCAGTAATACTAGATAATAATACTACAGTTTGGGTGTTCAGTTAAACTGCACAAATTTCTACCAGGGATTATCTGTGAGAATTCCTCTCTTCTCGCCCCATTACCGGAATATCATAAAAAACGTATTTTTCACATTTTACTTTTTTTTTCTCCCGCTATTATAGATATCAATGATAAAGATAATATAAGCTGTTATCTAAGCAGTTCCTAAGTTTATAATTCAAAAAGTAACCAATTAGACTGTTTAATTATGTAAGTAAAGGACAAAAAATTCTCAAAGCAGGTTTATAATAAGTGAATGATTATTTACATATTTATTATAAATCACAAATTTATGTTTACTTTAAAAACTATAAGATTTATATACAATCACATATATTTATTTGTTGCAATATTTACAACAATTTAATCTTTATTACTGTTCTCGTCAATAATTGGGTCAATTCTTTCAGTTTTAAAAATCTTTGTTAAGATTCCTGCTGGTCTTATTACTATCCCTGCTAAACACATGTGAAAGATAATAAATATTTACGTAAATGTACGAATGGACTTAAGACTATTTGTTCTTATTAACCTGTTTCTGCGATTATATTTATTATCTTTCACATGTGTTTAGCAGGAATAGTAAGACCATCAGCAGGAATCTTAACAAAAATGTTTAAAACTGAAAGAACTGATCCAATTATTGACGAGAACAGTAATAAAGATTAAATTGTTGTAAATATTGCAACAAATAAATATATGTGATTGTATATAAATCTTATAGTTTTTAAAGTAAACATAAATTTGTGATTTATAATAAATATGTAAATAATCATTCACTTATTATAAACCTGCTTTGAGAATTTTTTGTCCTTTACTTACATAATTAAACAGTCTAATTGGTTACTTTTTAAATTATAAACTTAGGAACTGCTTAGATAACAGCTTATATTATCTTTATCATTGATATCTATAATAGCGGGAGAGAAAAAAAGTAAAATGTGAAAAATACGTTTTTTATGATATTCCGGTAATGGGGCGAGAAGAGAGGAATTCTCACAGATAATCCCTGGTAGAAATTTGTGCAGTTTAACTGAACACCCAAACTGTAGTATTATTATCTAGTATTACTGATTTCTCTTGATATCCAAAAATACTGCATAGCAACTGAGCAAAATTAATCAGGAGATGAGGTTATAAATAACAATTGTCAAAGATTAGAAGTAAATTAGTAAGATACACACGTAAATGAAAGGTATGTGAGTAACAAAGACTTTTATTACTATATTTACTTTATTTATTTTACTTATGTTACTATTAATATTAATTTTATTCCTTGCAATTATTCAGATTATTTTGATGATACAAATAAAAAAATTATAAATAGCTTTGAGATACGCAGAGTTTAATAAAAACTTTAAAATAATAAAGGAGATATACGAAAATGGATAGTGTCATATAGAGAATACTTCATTTACACAATAATAAATTATTAAACACACACACATATATCAAGACACAGATATATGGTTATATTATTGTTCTTTTACTGCTAAGTAATTGAGTTCAAATTTTTTACATTTTTTTTTGTGCAGTAATTGACTGAAAAGCGTTACATATATTTTGATTGGGATTCCAAATAGATTGCTGTTCAGTTAGTAGAAAAAGATCATTAAACTTCCCAGTAACCAATCGAAAACTGCATTAAATTTCTACCAGGGATGTTATCAATTAACATTCAAATTGCCCCTAATCCAAATTAATTTTGTTTGGGGGCCGCTACACTCTCCCTTATCTTGCTATACTCTTAAAAAAATACATCTTTATATATATATATATATATATATATATATATACATATATATATAATTATTATTATATATATGGGCAATATTCCACGTCAAATCGGACGAAAAATGACCTCGTGTTTTGTAAATTGATTGTGAAACTTTATTTACATAAAATATACATAAAATAAGCAGATACGTATTTTTTATTCGCCCGAAATATATATATATTTTTGCAAAAGTTGTAAGCAATTAAAGTATTAAAGCAATAAAATTTTAGTGGAATATAAAGAAGTCGTCAACTTCACAAATTAATATCTCTGGTTATATTTGTCGTAGAGAGATCCTTATAAAAGCAATTTAAAGCTAAGGAGACAATCTTTTTGAAAAAAATACTTTACGTTACAAGAAATTACAAATTCCAATTGTTATGAGCAATTGACGCGAGCACGACACGGCATCTAAGTCATTAAAATTATATAAAAAATATAATCCATCGTTTCTTCATATAATAAAAAATATGTGTACTTTCAGAATGAAGTAGAGAATAAGATAACATTATTTTAAAAATTTTAAAAATTGTACTTTTTAGTGAAAAAATTAATTAGACATTTTAATTGCTTATAACAATTGGAATTTGCATTTTCTTGTAACTTAAACTATTTTTCTCAAAAAGATTGTCTTCTTAGCTTTAAAATGATTTTTTAAAGATTTTTCTACGACAAATATAACCAGAGATATTAATTTTTGAAGTTGAACGGAGCGCAGCGCGTAAGAGAAGCGAGACGGATAAAAGAAAATTTTGGCAGCTCGTATACGAATCGGCTTTCGGGGAAGAACGAGACATCCAAGTGTATGTCTGCGCTCTTCTACCCGCCCGAAGCTGGCCGAGCCACGCCGAGCCGCCGCCGAGCGCCCAGCGCACACGTACACGGCTCCGTCAGCTGTGTGCGTGTCCCCACCATGCGCGCAGGCAGCGGGCAGAACTTCACCATTGGCATCTCTGCGTTGCTCGCTGTGGCTCCCTACCACTTATTCTATCCCCACTCTTGGGTTGTTATTCTATATTCGCGATCAGGCCACGCTGACGTCAGCCGTTTTTGCATGTTTTCGCACATGCCGACACGCTGTTTTCGCGTGGTTGACGCGTGTGTGCCCCGTAACTCTTATCGTGGGGCCCCGACATGGAAATTTCCGCTGCAGGTACACTGTGTGGGACCTCCCCAGACGGCACCGCTGCACCAGGTATCCGTTTTTCGGAGTTTTGGCCGGAGGTTGACGCCGACCCGTGCGCACCATCTCGGGGATGCTCTTTAGTCCGTTGGCAGTCGACTTTCCCGGAGAAGATGCCCGTGGACGAATCTGGTCCTCCGATGTTGACGCCGACCTATGCGCCCCCTCCCTGGGATGCCCCTCGACGCTTTGGCACCCGACTTCCAGGCGGAAACTGGCTGGGTCCATTTCCAGCTCTCCGACTTTGACGCCGACCCCCTAGGCCCGTGTCCTAGGTTCTCGAGAGAACGTCCCCGCGGTCAGTTCTCTGAGATGACCCCTGCGTAGCTACTTAGCGAACGCGTTATCGTACCTTGACGCCGACCCGACTGGGACGTGTACCAGGTCCCTCGCAACGCGTCTCCACTATCGCATCTCCGAAATCAGCTCTAGTTTTAGAACGCGTTACCGGACATTGTCGCTGACCTACTAGGTGCGTGTACCAGGTCTCAATGAACACGCTACAAGTATCAGTTCTCGGAGAAAACACCTAGGTAGCTACTTAACGAACGCGTTATCGTACTTCGACGCCGACCGGATTGGGACGTGTACCAGGTCCCTCGTAATGCGTTCACATTATCGTATTTCGGAAATAAGCTCCTGATTTAGAACCCGTCAGCGGACATTGTCGCCGACCTACTAGGAGTGTGTACTAGGTCTAAAATAACGCGCTACAAGTATTAGTTCTCGGAGAAAACACCTGGGTAGCTACTTAGCGAACGCGTTATCGTACGCTGACGCCGATTTGTCTAGAATGTGTACTACGTCCTCGCGGCTAACATCGCGTCAGCTTTTCCTGGAGATTGTGTGTGGTTCATGCCTATTTACGCGACTTTTCGCCCGGTTCTCGCACGCGTAAAGTTAAAGTCAAATCAACCGTAATTTCATTGATAGCGTGAGCCAAACGAGAAGTGAACAGTGAACTGGGTGAGATAAACAGACTCACGACTTATAATAAATGTAAAGTAAGAAAACTGCCGAACTGGCCGTGCCTTATGGGCTTATAGCTATATTTATCTTACATACTACTCGTGGGCCTGTCCTCGTAACGCGAAAACGAAATAACTTTGAGACAAAACGTGTGGTCATAATGACCGAAAGAAAAGGGCCATAATAATCGCCATCTACGGGCTTCGCGTACGCCTAACTTACAAGCTATCGCCTGCCCGGACGGGCCTATCGTCCACCGGGATCCCTGAGATATCCCTGTGGCGCTCCTCGCGGCCACCCCGAAGTGGACGGCCGGGGCCGCTTGTCCACCAGGATCAAAGATGTGCCTCTGTGGTACTCCTATCTTCCTCGTGGCGATTCCCTCGGTTGGTCTCGTACCGTACTCGGCCGCTACTTGCCGCCGTCCCGAAGTGGGCGGCTGCAAGGTATGGGTATGAGCGCGCGAGAAACGAGGAGGAGGAGGACGAGGACCACGACGAGAAGGAAGAGGGTACTACCCGCAGCGAAACGCGGAGGCTTTTTACCACGTTTGCCGATGCTGGGAGCGCTCGGATCTCTGATCGGTGGAGCGGCCGGTGTAGCGAAAGCGGTGAACGACAGCAAGGCTGCTCGACGTCAACTCGAGGAATTACAGCGTCACAATCGAGCGACAGAAGGTCGTGGATTGTATCTCACGCCGTATAAACGTAGCGGTGGCGGCGCGAGGACGATCAGAAGAAAACCGTCGTTGTTAAGATGTAAAAAAAAATCTCGTGGAAGGAAACGCTAACCGCACTTGATCTACCGTTGTCTGGTCTTACGACGAACGAGCAATTGAGTCGCTCCGCGCGCCGTTTGCGCATACCCTTCTTCAGAGGCGTTTTTATGCGTGACGCGCTGCCAACGAGAGTGCGTAATGATGAGAGCGGTATTGTAAATCTCGACAACGCCGCTGGTCCGGGCACGCACTGGGTCGCCTACGCCAAGAGAGGAAACAATGCGTTTTACTTCGACGGTTTTGGTAACCTTCGTCCACCGCGGGAACTTGTGCGATATCTCGGAAGCGAGGTGAATATCGCGTACAACTATCGTTCGTATCAGACGTTCGATCGAAGTATCTGCGGTCAGCTGTGTTTGCGGTTTTTTCGAGAGATCGATTGGAGACGATTTTCCTGAATAAGCTATCGTTTATTGTCATGTCATTGACACTTACGTTGACCGGGAGAAGCAGCGTTCTCGCGGCGAGCTACTTTCCCGCTCTGGATCTGAGCGACGGTGATTACGAGCTGGGTCTCGCGAATTTTGAGACGTACAACACGATACCGAACGTTAACTCTACGAACAATAAATTTTATTTCGACAAAAACGACGAGACAATTACGATTCCCGAGGGATCGTATGAACTGCGTGCCATAGGCAGATATCTGAGAGCTGCTATTCTCCGCAAGCGACAGGTGTTTATCGGTGCGGAACCGTCGACGGTTACGCACGACTTGTACCCGAGCGTGGACGATGACGATCAGGATTACATATATGATAACGAGGAAGAGAAAGGGGATGAACGTTCGATAATTCTTCGCGCCAACGAGAACACCATGAGAAGTGAGATTAAATGCGCCTACAGAGTAAACTTTACCAAACCGAACAACATCGGTTCTCTGCTGGGTTTTTCGACGAATCGCGTACTCAAGCCGAACAGGTGGTACGCGTCCGACGAGCCGACGAAGATAATGGACGTAAACATCATTCGCGTGGAATGCAATCTTACCATGGGGGCTTACAGCAACGGTATGCTGGTGCACACGATACACGAATTTGCGCCGAACGTTCCACCGGGATATAAACTGTCGGAGACGCCGACGCAGATCATTTATCTCCCGATCATCGCGCGGAGTGTCACCGACATAACGGTGCGCGTGGTGGATCAGAACGGGCGACCGATCGATTTTCGTGGCGAGGAGATAACGCTTCGACTGCATGTGCGACGCAGAGGTTAGATATATGGGTGTGTGAAAGATGCTCGTTCTGAACGAGTCGTCCGCGAGAGAAAGTAAGAGCGTATCTGCTGTCGCTGTCGTTGAGCCACCAACGTTATCGTTTGGCGCGCGGAGCGAGAGGACGAGGTGGTGGAAAAAGAGGAACGAGCTAAGCGTCGAGAACGTTGCTTTTCTGCGATCCTTGGGTTTCGTTGTGCGAAACAATCGTCATGGCTGACATCCTGAGTATCGGTGGTGAGCCAATTTTCGACGAGCGCATTGTCAAGATTGAAACTCACACGTATAATCCGTACGCCAACACCACGCTCGGATACAGCGACGAGATACGCATACCGATACAACAGCAGGATCTGTACACGTTACCCTGCGAGAGTTTTCTCTACGTTGAGGGGACGCTTTCCGACGATATTGCGGAAATTACCTCGGAGACGCGAATGGATAACAACTGCGTGGCGTTTATGTTCGATGAGATTCGATATGAGCTCAATGGCGTCGAGATTGACAAGAACAGAAACGTCGGAATAACGAGCTCAATTAAGAACTTCGTGTCGCTGACTGCCGAGAGAGGCAAAAAACTGCAGAACGCTGGATGGAACCTTGGACCGAGGCCCAAAATTGGCGAGTTCAACTTTTGCGTACCTCTTGACACGCTTCTCGGTTTTTGCGAGGATTATAAGCGCGTGGTGATAAACGCGCGACACGAACTTATTCTCATACGTTCGCGGAACGACGCCAATTGCATCGTGACGACGCCGGATCATAACAAGGATCCAAAGATCACTTTGTCGAAGCTGCAATGGAGAATGCCACACGTGATGTTGAACGATGTAAATAAATTGTCCCTTTTGCGAACGTTGGAGAGCGGACGTTATCTGAGCATGGGATTTCGCTCGTGGGATCTGTATGAGTACCCTCTGCTGCAGACCACGGTCAAGCATTCGTGGGCCGTGAAAGCGGCGACGCAGCTGGAGAAGCCGAGATACGTCATTTTTGCGCTGCAAACTGGAAGAATTAACAACATATTTAAAAATGCCTCCGTTTTTGACAGCGGCAATCTTACGAATGTTAAGTTGTATCTCAATTCATCAGAATTGAGGAATTTTATCCCTACGACGATATGAATTTGGATTTTGATAATCGTAGAATCGCTATACTGTATGACATGTATGGGAAATTTCGAAAGTCGTATTACGGAAGCGAAAGCGATGAGGTACTCCTCACGCTGACCCTTTTCAAGGAATGGGGCCCGTTCGTGGTGATGGATTGTTCACGACAGAACGAATCGATAAAAAGCGCGACCGTGGATGTTCGTATAGAGTTTGAGTGTAAACGCAATATAGAACCTAATACAACGGCCTACTGTCTTATTATTCACGACCGTGTGGTGGAATATAATCCGCTGACTAACATCGTACGCAAGATTGTGTAGCGACAGTAAATTCATTTATCATTTGCTCATGAGATGTACTGACATTCCCTGATTTTATAAGGATTTATCGTTTGCGGAAAGAAGTTTGTGGTTAAAGAGGCTGCTTTATTATTCATGATCTTGCAGTGGAATACATATATAATTCGCAGACTAATATTGTGCGCAAGATTTTTTTGTAGCGACAGTAAATTCATTTCAATTTTGCGGTTAAAGAGGCTGCTTTATTATTCATGATCTTACAGTGGAATATATATATAATTCGAGTAAATTCATTTTTTTATCAGTCGTTCACGAGATCGTAACTATAATGTCGGACGTACCAACATTCGTGGATCTACAGGGATTCATTGTTGGTGAAAAGTTTGTAGTCAAAGAGGTTGCGGTATTGAGAAAAGGGACCGTGCTTACACACCATGTTTTTTATCCACCGAGGGTATGGCACATCATGACGAGTAAGGAAAAAAGTCAAGCGAGGTGGCTGACGCGGAATCACCATGGTTTTGAATGGAACGACGGCGACACGGAGTACTGTTGTAACCGAACGGTACGTAATCGGGCTACGGGACACGTTATTTTGTCCTATAAGTCATCGGTCGCCACTCGGTTTATCCTAATTCCACCGAGAAGGTAAGTATTTATGACATCATGGTTAACCAATTTGTTTAAACAATTTCCTTTTCAGGTTCCCGTTACGGATGCCGCATCTCCAGCGCCTACTCTCGGATCACTGATACTAATCACCAGCCTAAGTCAACGTGGGATCAAGATGGCTGACCACCGCTTGATCGGGTAAGTTACAATACTAATGGCTAATCAACCCAAATAACTCTTTCTATTTTCAGGTTCTCGCTGCGGGTGCCTCATCTGCATCGCCGTCCCATGGATCATCGCTGCTGTGCGTCGCCCAGGATCGTCGCGTTCACAAGATGGCCGACCACCGCTCTCACCAGGTAAGTATGAGTAACGCGGTTAATCAACTTAATTAATACTGATTGTTTTTAGGTTTCCGCCACGGATGTCGCATCTGCTAGCTCCACCGTTGATGCACCGATGGTAATCCTCTATCCGGATCGCAGCTTCTCCAAGATGACTGCCCTCCGTTTAATCAGGTAAGTGTAAGGTAAGTAATTGCGACTTCGTCGTAATTTTCACAAATGATTATTCCATTTATTCATATTGATCGTTTTACACAGATTGTTGTTCACATTTATTTATTCCGCGCAAGATGGCGGTCGCACGTCTCGCTAAGTGCGTAATTTCCGTTTCGGTACTATGATACCGTTCGCCTTTCGTATCGGCGACTTTTAACGCGTTATGCGGGCGTTCCCGTTTGTTTCGGACGCTGGGGTAATCTAATTTCGTACGCCGGATCACTGTCGCGATAATTACTACGACACGTCGGGACATACGCGCGAGACCGGTGTTACCTCTACGAGCGCCCACGAGAGACTGCCTCGAGTATTCCTCTGCGCTGTGGCTCCCCACTTTCGATATTCTATCCCTACTACGGTATCACGGCCGCTTTCTCTTTCGGTAATTTTCCACGCTACGCAGTTACAATAGGTGTTTACCGCTTGCGGTCACGCCAGATGTTCGTGACGGAAATTTCCACTTGTTATGCTACAATTGCGACGCACTTTCTCGATGCCCGGGTAGTGGTTTTCCACCCCCCGGGATTTTCGACTTTTTACATCACCGACCCACGTGTCCGGCCTCTCTCATGTCCCTATAGAGGCATCCGGACCGACTTCCTAGAAAAAACGTTCCGGTCGATTTCGTGTTACCCGACGTTGACGGTGACCCCCGGTGCTTGCTTCTACGACCCCTACGGACTACATTCCGGACTTGGTTTTCGCATCCGGTGTCCGGGCATCGATTTCGCGGACCGTCCCCGCAACTTCGGTCTGAGTGGTCAGATCCTAACGGTGACCTTCGGTGCTCGCTTCTACGATCCCTAAGAACTACCATCCGGACTTGGTTTTCGCATCCGGTGTCCGGGTATCGATTTCGCGGACCGTCCCCGTAACTTCGGTTTGAGTGGTCGGATCCTTACGGTGACCTCCGGTGCTCGCTTCGACGAACCCTAAGAACTACCATCCGGACTTGGTTTTCGCATCCGGTGTCCGGGTTTCGATTTCGCGGACTGTCCCCGTAACTTCCGTCTGAGTGGTCAGATTTCGGCGGCGACTTGTTCCGACGGTGTGCCATGTCTCGCTCTTGGGGCACCGTGGGCCTTTTCCCGTGGATGACGCATGGTTCGCCATCACGACACCCAGTGCTCGGATCGCGGCGCTCTTTGCGCGTGCCCCCATTTTACGACTCTGTGGTTCGGCACCGGTGGTTATTTAGTCGCGCGGCCCGCGCGGTTTGACCTTTCGCGTCCGCGCCCCCGTATGTCGTCAATAGGCTTAATTGGACTCTCGTTTTTTCGCCAATCCGGGTCCTAACGTACCCGGTCTGATGTCTGAGTGTGGCACGACGCCTTATGTTATACGCGCGGCATCGCGATCCACGCGCGAACAAATAAACAATACTCACGGCCGTGCCGGGCACTAATGTGCCGATAAACAACATAAATTAACATGGATCGGCCAAGAAAAGAAAACAAAATGGAAATAAAAAAAGGAGAAGGGGAAAACGATAATTCTTACTGAATAACTGAGCCGCTGCTCGGCGACCTAATCGCGTTACTTTATCCTAACTTACATTCTACCGTGTCGTACGTGGCTCTTCGATGATAGGGCCCCACGCTTTCCCGCCTGGGATGCGTGGTTGTCATCTTTGTTCCATCAGGTGGCCGACACGTCGCGTACGGCTGCACTGTCACGCTAAGAGCATCATCCGAGAGGCTGTGTACGGAAAACTTGTTGAGGAAGATTTTTCTCCCGATTCCGCTTCCTCTTCCGTCTCGATTGTGTACGTAAAGGGAGAGGAGAAGAAGAAATGGCTGCGAGAGCTCATCGGGGACACGTCCGACGTTGACGTCACGATTGAGACGATCGATGCCGATTACGAGGACATCGGTAGGCTGCGAACGTTGACCGCGGTCAGGCCTTTTCGCTGCCATCGTCACACGAAAAACTGCGCGATGGAGAATGTCATAAAGGTACATGAATGGTGGACCGAACGGCAGGAGCGAGTGAAGCACCTGTGATTTCGACAGGATACGAGATTTTCTGAGAAGAAGAAAATCTTATGTTTCAACGATAATAATCATCATATAATCATCTTTTTTCATTTTGTATTGTGCATATAAAAAATCATCTCTTTCCATTTTGTATTGTATAAATTTGGGGAAATTAAAAAAACTGTTTTCGACATACATATGTTTTAGTGTTAGTGTTCATTTATTTATCCCAGCTCGCTCGTGTACGCCGTGACTTCGGAAATGATTTTATCGCTATTATTTATGGTCAATCGTTAATGCGATGTGACTAAACCGCGCGCGCCTTTTCTCTTCAAACGTCTCGCGAATTGTTTTTTTCCTCGTTTATTTGATATATTAGCGACGATTAGTAATTTATTGCGATGCGAATAAACCGTGCGTGCTTTTTTCCTCTTTCCTTGTTTGTCTTATTTATAGCCACGATTATATATTAATTTATCGCGATTTGACTGAACCTTGCGTGCCTTTTTTTCTCAAACGTCTCGTGAATTGTTTTTCCTCGTTTGTTCTATTTATTTTTCTCCGAAACGTTTCACGAGTCTTCTTCGTTTTTACTCCTTTTTAATAAAAAAAATCTTTCCCTAAATCTAGATCGTTAGCGACAACGTCCTCCCCTCCCTGTCCGTCTAATCGATGGTGTCCAGATTCGACGTTTATCGTCTCTCGGTATCTGTTTTATATATTAGCGACGATTAGTAATTTATTTGAGATGCAAATGAACCGTGTCTTTTCCTCTTTCCTTGTTCGTCTTATTTATAGTAACGATTATTAATTTATCGCGATGTGACTGAACCTTGCGTGCTTTTTTCCTCAAACGTCTCGTGAATTGATTTTCCTCCTTTGTTTTTTATTTTTTCTCCGAAACGTTTTCACGAGTTTTCTTCTTCGTTTTACTCCTCTTGAGAAAAAAATATTTCCCTAAAAATGTAGATCGTTGGCGACAATAGCCCCCCCCCCCTCCGCGTCCGTCTAATCGATGGTGTCCATTTACGTTCGAATCGCGATCAGACGCTTATCGTCTCTCGGTTGCGAGTGAGTCACCTCGCTTTTCTCTGTTCTCTCAACTTCTCGATAATGTTGTTCTGGCGCATCGTTATCCTCGCGATTTACGTCGTTGCGGTGAACTGCGAATTTAACGCTAGTGATACTAAAGCGGTGGTCCATTATTTGCAAAAATATGGCTATTTGCAGGAGAATGCGCAAAAGTTTTCAGCAGGCTATGACACGACTGTGGCTATGAAACGTGCTATCGCGTGGTTTCAGAGATATTATAAGTTGCCCGGTAACGGTGAATTGAATGAGCTAACCCTGCAATTGATGAACGCACCCCGCTGCGGTGTCGAGGACATGTCGGAGCGCTCGATTGGTCCACTCTCGCTGAAATGGCCTTAAACATATCTCACGTGGAACTTTCACGGGGCGACAAAGGATCAACTGACAACAGCTCAAGCCGCGTTCGATCTATGGGCGGCGAATTCGTCGTTGACGTTCGCGCGAGATGTAGAGAATCCCAATATTCTGATATCATTTCGCGATGGCTTTCACCCGTTTCTCAATCCCCGACATGGAATGTGTTTGGAATCGATGGACGGCCCCAACGGAGTAATCGCTCACGCGTATCTCCCTACTGGAGATCATGACAATGTCTCGGAGATACACATAGACAACGCGGAACGATGGCACATAACTCTGGACAAGAATCCTCCGGGAACTTACCATATGCTTCAAACGCTCACGCACGAGATCGGTCACGCTCTAGGATTAAGGCATAGTCCGAACGAGGATTCAGTGATGTTTGCATTCGTGCCAAAGAAATCTTTTCCCACCAAATTAAGCTATGAGGATATTCTTATCATCCAACATCTTTACGGTCTTAACGTTTACTTTCCGGTTTCCATACCGATTACGACAACGATCGCGCCGATGACCACAACTACGAGGTCGACGACTACGAGGGCGACGACTAGGACGACGGCAGCCACCACGATCGCGACTGATACGAAATTCTCGAAAGACGACGTCGAGACGGATCTGTGTGCCTTACAACGCGTGGATCACGTGTTGGTATTTAACAGTCGAATTTACGTCGTGCGTAAGCGACACGTATGGTCGATCGATGTAAATGGAAAGACCTACAGGAAACCGTTTTTGTTGACGAATTATATTAATTATCTCCCCGTAAATTTCACACTTTCGGCTGCCTATCAAGCGCCGTCGGGCGATCTCGTGCTGTTTGTGGACAATAAGGTATACCTGGTGAATTACCCGGGTTTAGCGCTGGTACCAACCTGGCCGCGATATCTCTCCGAGCTTGGATTTCCATCGAACGCGAGGATCAACGCCGCGGTGAATACCAACCGAGGACGAACCTTCGTGATATACGACGATCAGTTTGCGGCCGAGATGAACGAGTGTTCGATGAAAGCCTCTCAATATTTCTCGATTCAAGCGATATTTCCCGGAATACCGTCCGGTATTTCAACGGCCTTCCGATTCATCGATGGGAATCTGTACTTTTTCGGCAAACGACAATTCTACAAAGGAGGGGTGTCAATAAGGCCGTTTTTTGGACCACGTCAGAATCGCTCCAAACTGTGGTATTTTCTTCCTACCGATGTAGCTCACAACCTCCTAGAACCGTTTGCTGTCCGAGCAATTAGAGCCTGAGAACGGGCAACTTGAAATCTCAAAAATCAATGGAGTTTTTCACATGGTGGTAGTGCCGGTCTCATTTCAGCATGTCATTGTTGGGAGGGAGGAAGGAAGGGAGGGTGGGAGGTAGAGGGGGAGGAAGGGAGGGGGAGGAAGAGGGAGGGGAGAGGGGGGAGAGAGAGAGGAAGGGAGGGAGGGAGAGAGAGGGAGGGATCGCTCCAAACAGTGAAAGAAACGCGTAAGTTGACGTTGACACCGACTAGCGTATCCCGCCAAGTATGTAGGTATTTATACACATTGTATTTTACAGATATGACAACAGCAGCCGCTCGACAAAATGGATAGCCAATATCGCGCGTTATCGTATCCGTATCTTGGGAAGGAGATACTCGTTGACCAAAACGTTCTACAAATTCATAGACGTCGGTTAAATCGCCGTTAGATTTCCGTCTTGCGTGGACATCATCATAGGGGATTATCATGGCAAGGAGATCAATCTCTCGCCCGACGCATGGAGTCGACTCATGGATGAAAAACACGCCATAATGTCGCACCTGCGGCGCAGCACCAGCAGCGGCGGTAGGTGCAACAACGACGACGAGAATACGCGCAATCAAGCCTCCAGAACCATCGTCGCAGCAGGTTTGACGTTACGATTTGGAAGACTCAACAATGTGCCGATCCTGCGTCTGGACACGCTCAAGACTCGTATCGTCCTGTCGATGAATACCGTGCTCGCTATGTTCGACCTCGAGCACTGCATAAATTTTATAGCGGCTACGCTGTGCCAGATAACCGACAAGGTTGACGCGAAACTGTCCCGTTTTGTCGCTATCGCATCCATGGTTCCGGACCCTGCGAACGTGCCACGTGTAATACGCGAGAGCGAATTTTTCGATCGCACTGACATCGTCGACTGCGAGTTGGTCGCTTTATGTTTTGGAATGGCTGAAAAGTTGTAATTCCCTCGCCACTCCCCGATACGAATAAAGAAACATCTTGCCCCATTTTTTGTTAGCCTATCGTTATTTCTTTCCAATTACCCTATCTAAAAAAGCATTTCAATAAATAACAATTACATAATCTATACAATTCCATTTTGATACTCTTTATTATTTCACCAGTTCCCATTATGTGCACAGAGAGACATTCTTTTTTACTCTAGGCTACAAATCTCATATCTGTGCGTATATGTATGTAGATAGATGTATGTAGATATATATATGTAGATAGATGTATGTAGATATATATATGTAAATAGATGTATTCCACCACCATCGCCGCCGCCCGATCTTCGACGACACGATCGATCTGTAACGCGAGCAACTGTATTAATTTACGAAATTATTCACATATTATCAAATTATACGTACCTAAATGTCGCCCTGACAGCCGTAGTAGTGAAGACTCTTAGTCTCTTTTACGATTGCCGGAATAGTCGACATATCCGTCGCCACCTGATCCAATAATTCTCGCAACAATTGTCCCTTGCGGTCCGTCATCGTGGAGGAGATAAAGAATTGACTTCTCAGTTTCGCGTGCCTCCACCAGTGACGCTTGTCCACGTTTACTATGTCCTTGAAATCGTACACGTCCAAGCGTACCAATTGATGTCCGGTCTCTCCAGGTGATCTCATAGTCTCCATTCGCCCATTATTTAATCTAGATATGTACTGATGAATATATTTGACATGAAAATCGGGGGCCAGATCAAACAATGCGTCAAGCCCGCTTCCCTTGTCCACCTCTTCCTCCTTATCATCATTATCATTCTGCTTCTTCCTCTTCTTATCCTCTTTTTCCTCCGCGGTCGAAGTTATCGCCGTCGCTGTCGCTGTCGCTACCTCTTTCTCCTTCATCCTTTTCATGCGTTGATCCAATGAGACGTCATCATTTTCGCAAACGTTCTCACCGTTGTCGTCGTTGTCGTCGTCGTCCTCGTCGTCGTCGTCGTCGTCGTCGTCGTCGTTGTCGTGATTGGTAACGACGGAAACCTTGCGCGACGCGGAAATCTGCCTCGCCGCTCCGAGCGGTAAACTGGCGATATATGTTTTATAATGGATCACCAATTCGGTGTAAGTTTCCACATTCATAGTGTTCTTCGTAAACGACTCGTAAATTGGATCAGGCGCGAAGAAATCTATGTATCTCTTCGACGGAACTCGTAGAATTCAATGATCCTTTGTCAAGCCACAACTGGTAAAGATCCTTCAGGGCTTTTCGCATGCCACGTTTGTCGAAATCAGTTACCGTTTTCGAACTCTCAGCGGACTTCGTCATACTGTAACGATGCACCCTTGTAATGCATCGTCTTCCGGCTAACACCCGCCGGATACCGCCCGACCGATCACCCGTCGGGCGAAGATAGGGCGCGGTGCGCCCACCTTTTTTTTAATTATCCCAAAATATCGTGTGCGCCAGCAATTAGCGGCTCGCAGCACCGATACCCCTCCGGAGCCCCGTCGAAACGCCAGCGAACATGGACGACGGGAGCCGAACGCCGCCGAGCGCGAGCGCGGAGTCTCGCCCCGCTCCGACAGCCACGCGGTTCGCACGGGGGAGAGGGAATCGGCCTCCCACCGATACCGCTCCGGAGGGGTATAAAAGATCGGCGTCGTGGCGAAACGGGGCCTTTTTCTCCATCTCGTGTTCAGCTTCGGTTCCGCTGCTCCCGAGAAGACTACCTTTCCACATTTCCTAGGACGACGCTAAAACGGGGTCCAGCGATCTGAGCCTCGACCAAGAGCTCTTGGTTGTCGTCCGAACTCCCTGAACCAAGTCCCGGTTGCGACGGTAAAGCGGGGTCGAGAGAGCTCGGCCTCGTGACAAGCGAATCTTGTCGCCAGAGCTCCGGATTCCCGAACCAAACGGCCGGCCCGCCTGTACCGGACCGACCGTTCCTTGCATTCGTATCCATGCGCGCCTGGGGAAAATAGCGTATCGCGTGCTCTCGCACATCCGGTGATTAACGCGTCCATCTCCGTATCGAGTACCGCGCCGTGTGCCTTCGCACTACCTGTAGATACCGCGCCTTAAGTCTTTTGCATATATTATCAGTATAATGTCGCGTGCACTTGCACACATTGTAAATACCGCGTCCATCTTCATGTAACTACCGCGCCGTGTGCGTTCACGCATAAATTAGGGCCGCGCCGGGCGCATTCGCGCAACCTGTAAATACCGCATTTATTTTGTATAAAACACCGCGCCGTGTGCCTTCGCACTACCTGTAGATACCGCGCCTTAAGTCTTTTGCATATATTATCAGTATAATGTCGCGTGCACTTGCACACATTGTAAATACCGCGTCCGTCTTCATGTAACTACCGCGCCGTGTGCGCTCATGCGTAAATTTATGCTCTTTGTCATTTAATTACGAATAAACGCTGTGTGTATGTAATATACTTCTGATTATTGTTTCTGGGCCTACCAAATCGAACCCTGATCCGGCGAGCTAAGTCCGAGTTCGATTCCTGACAAAAGGCAGGCCGTTATAATACTGACGATTAATAATCTTTGGTTGCGCGACGCTGTCCAAGAGGGATTCCAAATGTTATACAATAAGTCAAGGAGGTTAAAATGAGTGTCGATTTCATTCGTTTTCTTCTTCCCCTGATCAGTCGAAAACGGCGCTTCCATAAGTACCATTACCTCCACATCTTACTGAGAGAGCTGAGATTCAACATTTTTCTTATTCATCTTGACGTACACGCGCGATTTTGAGAGAAAAAAACGGTACTCTGTGGTTCTCGATATTCCGACTTCTGACATCGAGCTGGTCTCGTCTCGCACTTATATATGTACTTATATGTTTATGCATATACCACCGGACTCTTGTCATAAGTAAAACCATTATGTAATTTTAAGGTGCGTCTAATTGAAGTTTTATTCCTTTTCAAAACAGTAATCGCATAAATTATTTTTTTCTAATCGCCGCGATCAAATGTTTTATTTTAAGTTGTTATTCTCTTCAGGAACAACTTCTATTGAATTTTTTTTATTGCAACCATAATGTGATTTATAGTGCGTCTAATTGTCATTTTTTTTATTCCTTTCAAACAGTCGTCGCATAAATGTTTCCTTAATTGACGGGATAAAATGGTCTATTTTTAATGTTTAGAGTGCGATTATCACAGAATTCCGCGAAACGCTCGAGACTTCGAGGTGTGCCAAACCACGACGCGATGATGTAATCACAACACTACCCCCTCCCGCACAATTGTTATTCTTTTCAAATATTCGTCGCATAAATGTTTTTTTTTCTAATTGCCGGGATAAAATGTTCTATTTTTAAGTTTTTTATCGAAACGCTCGAGGCTTCGAGGTGTGCCAAACCGCGACGCCGATGATGTAATCACAACACTCCCTCCTCCCGCACAATTGTTATTCCTTTCAAACATTCGTCGCATAAATGTTTTAAAATCGTAGGACATATAAAAAATGCAATGGGCGCATGTGGAGTAACGCACGTTTGTTTCTTTAAAGCTAATACAGCTGAATCGATGAGAAGCGAATAGAAATAGAACCTTTTCTCTCTCTGTCAATACTTATGTATATATCAGCTTACATGCAACCTAATCCGGTATTCATAGTCGGATCTTATTTCAAGACCGTCTTAAGTTATGTCTTAAGATGCTAATACGGCTCTGTGATTGGTTTATAACATCTTAAGATTGTACTTACGACGGTCTTAATTCATATTCGGATTTTATTTAAAAACCGTCTTAAGTAATGTCTTACGACGCTAATACGGCTCTGTGATAGGTTCATAACATCTTACGATTGTGTTTAAGACGGTCTTATTGCGTGGTGCCATCTGTCGAGCCTACTGAACTAGCCCCACACTTAATGCGTCGTGCGTGGCGTCATCTGTTTGCACGATGCTGTCACTACGCTTCCCCCCCTCTCACCACGCCCCTGACGGCTGAGTTTATTCCCGTGCGAAATACAACCCGTTTTGGTCTACTACTGAAGCAGCCAGGCAGAAATTAGCCGAAGCGGCGCAGAAGCGAAAATTACAGGCTGAAAAGCACGGGACAGCCGAATACCAGGAAGGACAATTCGTATGGGTGAAGGAGCACAAGGTGTCCGACGCGAGCAAAGACCGTATCGGCAAGCTTTATCCCATATATGCGGGCCCATACCGCATTAGGAGCGTGATCAGACCAAACGCATACCTGATAGAAAATCTAAACGGCCAGGTGATGTGCGCGGCAAATTCAAGAAATTTGAGACCACATCGAGAAGCACACCTCCGAGAAGTGTCAGACGACGACAACGACGATGTCAACGATGACGGGGAGTCAGACGACGACGTAGAGCCGATCGTTGAAACCCGACGACCTGTCAGAGAAAAAACTCCACTGATAGAAGAAGAAGTAGAACGCCAAATCCCCGAAAGATCGAGAAATGACGGGGAGTCAAGCGACGAAAGAAACATAAACGACCCTTGGCAAAGAGAAAGGGCGAGAATATACGAAGAAGCCGAATTGGAGAGTCAATCCGGCGAAATAGAAGACGAGCGTGAGAGGGAAACCGCTCAACGCGAGATCGAACGCGAGGACGTAATAAGTCTGAGCGATAGTGATCGTAACGAGACACGATCCAATTTCGACGATCCGATCGAAATTCGAGACAGCAGCGAAGAAGACGCAAATCAACCAATCGAAATACGAAGCAGCAGCGAAGAACCTGAAATAAGACGTTTAAACATAATACTTACACCATTGTCGAGCAGCAACAGCGATATGGCATCCGACAAAAAATCCACCAATCAGAGGACAGCAAACCTGAAAAGGAAAGAAAAACGGTTAAAATTCGCTGAAAGACGAAAAACGAACGTCACTCCAAGAATGACGGGGAGTGAGAGAGAAAGACGAAATAACATTTTCGTTTAACAATATGAATAATAAGATGTCACTAATGGAGATCAGCAGTGACGATTCGGATTTTGAAATGAATTTCGCCAGAACGACGGATTTTCGAATAGATCCCCTAAAATTCGATGAAAACTTGGATAATCGTACGGAAATAGCGATTTGGAATCGATTTCCCACCGAAAATAACGAATGGAGACTGTCAGCCAATCGAAACGTTTCGCGATATGCGAATCAGCCCAGTAGCGCGATTCTGTAACTCGTTATGCAGTCGTTATGTGCTCATAACGACAGTTTTTGGTTCGTTATATAACGAGATGTCACTGTAACGACAAATGCGATTCTGTAAGCAAGTGTCAACAAATTTCGTCGTTATTTGTACCAAAAAGCATCGGTAAGTTATCGTTATGTGTCGGTATTATAACGAGGGGTCCGGGACCCCTCGCTATCGTGTAACGACAGTTACAAGTCATTAGAAGCGTTCAGAGTGTACATAAAAATTCTGTACGTGTGCGTCCAAAAACGTATATTAAAGAAAATCTATCTACGTGAATGATAGGTGTGCATTCAGGGAAATCGGTAAGTAAAAATTTATATTAATTGGTTCCACATAGTTTATGTGTACCCATATCTCAATATTTTATAACCTATTCAACGTTAATTATGTGTGACGTCCCGCCAATAAAATTATTTCTTTTTACGAAAATCTTAAAATTGAAATTATAACCTTCAATTACTAACTAAATTCTTATTACTGTTCCACAGTACGATTGTATATTATAAATTCACTTACTTGCTCCTATGATAAATATCACCAGACCACTCAGGCGTCACTCACTTGCGCATGAACTTACCGCCATAGTTCAAAAGCGATCCACCAGTGTCGGAATGTCAATAATATAAATAAGGATTTAATTTCACCCCTGGTGCCGAAACATCCGGTCTATAATATAAATAAGGATTTAATTTCACCGTTGGTGCCGAAACGTAATAGAAGATCTAGTTTCACCGCAGGTGTTGACGCGACTATAAACAATATGCGACGAGAAGGGTTTAGTCATCGCCGGTGCCGACAATGCAAAGAGGAAGATTTAGTTTCACCGCGCAGTAGCGCGAGAAAAATACTCGAATTACCAGCGCTAACCTTCCTGTTTACATTTTTGGATGACTCAAGCCACCTCGAAAATTCGGACAACTTCGACCAATGACAGCGTAAGGAACCACCCCGAAAATGCCCCTCCAGTCGATCACTAGCCAATGGCGAACAGCAAACTCGGCGGTCTTTTGAGTATAAAACCCAGCGCTTAACCGGGACGAGTCAGTCTAATTAAGCAGTCTAATTCAAAGTCTAATTAAGCAGTCTAATTCAAAGTCTAATTAAGCAGTCTAATTCAAAGTCTAATTAAGCAGTCTAATTCAAAGTCTAATTAAGCAGTTTAATTCAAAGTCTAATTAAGCAGTCTAATTCAAAGTCTATTCTAAATCTAAATCTAAATTCAAAAGTCGATCTCTTTATTCTCAATTAATTAATACACGTCTATTATTCACACTCAGTCTTGTCACTTCGACATTTTACTCCAAGTAAATTCAACTTAGAGTCAGTGCCTCCAGGCCTGAGAGTCTCTCCTCAGGGGTCGGGGGCGGTCTACCGGGTGTCCCTAGGGACTCCCGGGGCCGTCCCCGATACGGGCATTGCGAACCCGAGGTACCCTAGCACAGCAGCACCGTAATCTCCGTCAGCCGCGAGGCTGGCGGAGACCGGGGGGCCCTTTTCAGGGCCCGCGAGGGAGGCGACCTCTATAAAAAGTCGCTCGGCCGGTCGGGGCTGTGTGGGATTGAGCCCTAGCTCTCTCACCGACCTATGGGAAGGAAAACCCAGACAGAAAACCGGGGGTCCGGCTACCCTCTTAGGAGTCTGCGGCTAGCTTCGGCTACCCAGCTCCAATAGCCGGTAGGGGAAGGCGACCCTGACTGCAAACGCCCGGTCGGCCGGGACCGTTAGGGGGATGTTTTACACCTCCCGCCGGCAGAGAGGAAGGTCACCTCGATAAAAAACCACGGGGTGGGGTTGGGGAGGGTGGTCCCCGTTCCCGAGGCGGGCAGGGATGCCGTCTCCCCGAGGGAATGGGAAGACCCCTTCCCTCCTTCCTCCATTGCACGCCGGTGCTCCGGCAGGAGGGGGAGGGGGGGGTATCCCTCTTCCGACCCAGCCCAGGACGCGGTCCTGGGTTGGACGGAGGAGAGGCCCACACTCGGTGGTTGCACACCAGGGACGTGGTCCCACGGTCTGCCGAGTGTGGAGGGTCGTCTGGGCCGCTCGGACGTATTCCGAGGTCGGGGCCAGGCGACCTGGGTGGGAGAGGCCGGGGCCGGCGGGTCTTGCCGCCGGGTGTAACAGACCGGCGGCGCGCAGGTAACTTCGATGGTCGGGGATCGCATCCCTCCCGAACCCGGCCATCGGAGTAGACGGTTAGCCAGGGTGCGGAGGTTACCTCGGCCCTGGCTAAGGATTATACGCCGGTCGCCACGGCGGGCAAGGCGATGGAGGGGGTGCGACCTCCTTCGCCCCAACCGTCCGTGGGGCCCCCCGCGTGGCTGCGCCCGCTGCGGTGCCCCGGGTGTCGGAGCCCGGGGACCCCCGAAAGCCCGTGGGAGGTGGGGCCTTGATGCCCCCCGCCTGCGGGTCAGTAAGGGGCTGGAGCCCAGTGCCCCCGATGTTTTTTCCGGGGGCCCGCGGCATAAGGTGGTACCTCAAGTGAGTACACCGGGGCACGGCCGGCCGGGGAGTTCCCTGGTCGGTCGTGGGGCGCGCCCTACCACCCAGAGCCGCAGCGGGATAGTGGGATGAATCGAAATGAGCAGCAATATTAAAACCCACACGAACGAAGAGGAGCAGCGCTCTGAAGAACAGAGCGTGAGCAGAGGCGAGAGCGGCACCACAAGGCGTAGCAGTCTTGCGGCGCCGAAGAGTGTCAAGGAGAGGAGGGCCAGGGCAAGTAGCACTGGCTCCCTCTTCAGAGACACGGGAGAGGGTGTCAACCCCCGGAGCAATCCGGGGCTGCCTCGCCAAGTCGGCAACGGAGAAGGAGATGGGTCTCGCTCCCGGTCCAGGTCCCGGACCCGCCCGGCCGATAAGAAGGAGGACGACGACAGCGACGTCGTCATGCGCGTCGACGGCGACAAAGCGACCGACGTCGATGAACGGGCGGAGGGATCGACGCACTACGTCGACAGCTCCGACGAGCCTATCGAGGACCCCGGCGAGGACGTGTTCCTAAATAAGGCCGGGGACACGCGAGGGCGCCGTCCCACCAGCGGCGTCTATTATAGGAAGCGGGCGGAGATGGCCAAAAAGAAGGCCGAGGCGGCGGAGCGGGAGTTGGGGAAAATCGGGGATTCCTCAATTCCGGCCAACCTCTCCAAAAACCGGAAAATTAAGGAGATCCGGGAAAGAGAGAGGTTGAAACACGCTCCGACGGAGGAGATACCGGGCCTCATCTTCGGGGGCATCGCCACCATAGACAAGGTGGCGGAGCGGTCCTCGAATCTGAACGGGAGGATGAGGGGGGCCCTCAATGACGCCGCGGCCACGATCGCCGCCGCCACGGGGCAACTGGTGCTCCGGATAACGGACCCGGGTGTGGGCGTCGGCCGAGACATAGAGCTCGAGGGGCTGAGGCGCAAAGTCTCCGCCCAGGAGGCGGAGATCAGTGGCCTGCGGGCGTTGCAGGAAGGCAACACCCAGCTGCAGCAACAGCTGCAAGAAATGCAGCAGCAAATGCTGCAGCTGCAGCAACAACAGCAGCAGCAGCAGCAGCAACCACAGGAGGGACGGCAGCACCAGCCGCCGCGCGCGCCCAGAGGGGCGAAGAAGCGACGCGCCTGCGTGGTCGACTCCGGCCCGGAGGATACGGAAGATGACCCCGTCGACGCCGGGATGGAGGAGGCCGCAGCCGCCGCCAGCACCAGAACAGCGGTGCTGGAAGAAATCCGACGGGAGGGGATGCCGGCCGCGGTGAGGCCGCCGATCGGTGGCAAAACCAGGATCATCGACGGCGAAGTGCCGCCGATGTCGCTGCCCCCGACCACCGCGGCCCGCGCCGTGGAGCCGGACCTGGAGGTCCGCCTATTCCGGGCGCTCTCTGGGAAAATGGAGGAGCTCTTCCGGGGGCTGGCGGCCGGGCTCGGTCTTGGGGCCGGACTGGGCGGCCCCTCGACAAGCGGGCCCCCGTCGGGGCCGAAGAAGGTAGCGGCAAAACCTGCTCCTGTTGCGCCCGCGCCCGCCGGGCCGGCCGGGGGCGGGAGAGGCGCGGGCGGCGCGCCCGGGGCCCCTCCAGTGACGCGCAAGGGCACCGAGCCCACGAAGGGGCAGAAGAAGGTTGCCGGGGGGAGGGAGCAGCCCCCTCCTTCCAAGCAGGCGCCGAGACCCCCAAGCGCCCCGGCAGCCGCCCCGACGACCCAATCCTGGGTTGAGGTGGTGGGGCGCAAGGCGAAGAAGGCCGGCGGAAAGGCTCCCGCGCCCGGCTCGGGGGGTACTGGGGCCGCAAAAAAGCCCGGTCCCACGCCCGCCCCGGCGGGCGCCGCCGGGAAGAAGAAGGGGGGGGGAGTGGCAGGGGACCCCGCGAAGAAGGGCCCCGGGAGAAGGCCGCCTCGCACCGCGGCGGTCACCCTCACGTGTCCTGAGGGTGACTACGCCGAGTGCGTCGGGGAGGCGAGAAGGGCCATTAAGCTCTCTGAGCTCGGCCTGGACCGCGCCCCGAACGTACGGAGGACGGCGACCGGGGCTCTCAGCTTTGAGATCGCGGGTCCCGACAACGCGGCCAAGGCGGACGCCCTGGCCGCTAGAATGAGAGAGGCGCTGGCGGCCAGGGCCGGCGTAAAGGTTGTCCGTCCGGAGATGACTGCCGAATTGCGGCTCTCCGGATTGGACGACTCTGTTCAAGAGGAGGAGGTGAGGGCCGCGCTGGGGGAGAAAGGGGGAGTTCCCCCAACCTCCATCCGGACGGCCCCCGCCAGGAGGGCGCCGGGGGGCATGAACACAATGTTCGTCAGGTGCCCCCTGGTTGCGGCGAACCGGCTCGCAAAAGAGTCGAGAGTGGACATTGGGTGGGCGCGTGCCAGAATCGAAGTCCTGGCGAAGCGCCCACTCCAGTGTTTCCGCTGCCTGGAGGTGGGGCACACGCGGGCGACGTGTAAGGGCCGAACCGACCGCACCGGAGCGTGCTACCGGTGCGGCGTTGTCGGGCACGAGGCCCGAGGCTGCACGGCGCCCGTAAGGTGCGCAGTCTGTGCCGACGCGGGCCGCCCGGCCCAGCATAGGGTGGGCGGCCAAGCCTGCCCTGCTGGGAAGGGGAAGGCCCGCGCTCAGGCGGCGCCCCCCGCCTCCGGGAAGAAGGAGAGCGCCCGGCCCCCAAAGAGGCCCGTGGCGACCAACGACCGGACGAGGGGGGGCCGAATGGCACCGCCGCCGCCGCCGTCGCGGGCCACCCCCTCTGCCGCCAAACCGGCGGTGAGGGAGGTGAGGGACCTGACCGGCCACAGAGTGACCGTCGTGCCCCCGACCAAACCGGTCGCGGGCAGGGGGAAGACGGGGTGGTCAACGGGTCCGAAGTCCGTGGGGTGGACGGACGGGCCTGCGGAAGCGCAACCGGCCATCGGGCCGGAGGCGGCGGCGGCCCTCCCGCGGGAGGAGCCCGCAAAGATGGAGGTGGAGGCGGAGGAGCCTGAACCGGGCTACTTGTAATGCCCCTCCGCCTCCTACAATGTAACTTGAACCACGCCCGCGCCGCCCAGGATTTATTCCTGCACACGATGGCGGAGCGCGGGTGTGGTTTGGGGGTGGCGGCGGAGCCGTACGCGGTCCCGGCGGGCCACCCCTGCTGGGCCGCGGACAGGGCTGGCTCCGTCGCCATCGTTTGGAGGGACACGCCCGAGTCCCCCCCGTGCTCGCGCACCGAGAGCGGGGTGGGATTTGTGGCGGTCAGGTGGGGGCTCGTCTCCGTTGTGGGCGTCTACGCCCCTCCGAGGTGGAGTCTCGCCGAGTTCGAGGAGGTGCTGCACGACTTGGACGCGTGCGTCCGCAGGCACCTCCTCGCGACGGCGGGACGGGTTATCGTGGCGGGGGACTTTAACGCCAAGAACCCCCTTTGGGGTTCCCCCGCCGCGAACCCAAGAGGGCGTACCTTGGAGGGGTGGGCGTCGGGCCTGGGCCTGTGTTTGATAAACACGGGCCGCCGTAGCACGTGCGTGCGCCGGCAGGGGGTGTCCATCGTGGATCTCACGTGGGCGTCCCCCCCTGCCGCGCGCATGATACGCAGCTGGGGGGTGATGGTCCACAGGGAAACCCTGTCGGACCATCGGCAGATAGAAATGGAGATATCTGCAGCCCCCCAGGACGTGCTGGCCCGGCGCCGCGTAAACGAGGCGTCCCGACGGAGATGGGCCGTCAAGAAGTTGGAGCCCGACCGGTTGCGGGCGGCGGTCATCGCCCTTACTTGGGGCGATGACGAGAATGCCGCGCGCGCCGGTGAGGGGGGGGGCCTCGACATTGACGAAGAGGTAGAGCGGCTGCGGGGCATCATGTCGCAAGCCTGCGACGCATCGATGCCCCGCGCCAAGAGGCCCTCCCCCAAGAGGGCGGCGTACTGGTGGACGGAGGACATCGCCGAACTTCGGCGAGCCTCCGTCCGCGCAAACCGCGAATGGCTCCGCGCCCGAGCGGGGCGCGGAGCCCGCGACGAGAGGCAGACTGGGGAGGCCTGGTGCGTCGCCCGCCAGGTCCTCTCCAGAGCGATCAGGGCGGCCAAGAGCAGGGCCTGGGACGAGTTGCTCTCCGCACTTGACGAGGATCCGTGGGGGCGTTCATACAAAATGGTCCTCAAAAAACTGAGACCATGGACGCCCCCAATTACGGAAACCTTGGACCCTTCATTGGTCGGCAGGGTTATAGATACTCTCTTTCCTGCCGACCTGGGAGGAGCCGTCCTCTTCCCCGTGGCAGATGCCCCGGGGTGGAGCGACGAGCTGGGGGTGTCCGAGGAGGAGCTGGGGAGGGCACTCCGCAGGGTCAAGAGGGGCAAGGCCCCTGGCCCTGACGGGGTCCCGGGCCGAGCGTTAATCTTGGCCGCGGGGGGATTGGCCGGTCGGCTGAAGCGAGTTTTTGACGAATGCCTGAGGACCGGCCGTTTCCCCAATCGCTGGAAGGAGGCCAGTCTGGTCCTGCCGAAGGAGGGTAAGCCCGCGGACTCCCCGTCTGCGTACAGGCCGATATGCCTGCTCGACGAGGCCGGCAAACTTTTTGAAAGGGTAATCGCCGAACGCCTCGTCGAGCACCTGTCCCGGCGCGAGGGTGGTGGCCTCTCCGACGAACAATTCGGATTCCGTGCGGGAAGATCGACGATTGACGCGATCCTTCGCGTCGTCTCCCGCACGGAAGCAGTCACGAACGAGGGGGGGAGGTGGCGTTGGGCATATCTTTTGACGTGTCCAACGCATTTAACACCCTCCCCTGGACTGCGATCGGAGAGGCCCTACGGAGGTTCGGCGTTCCCGCCTACTTGGTGGCGGTGATCGCCGATTACTTCCGGGGCAGGGGCGTATCATACGTCGGCCAGGACGGGGTGTCGAGGACCAGGCTCATCGAGTGTGGTGTTCCGCAGGGGTCCGTCCTAGGACCCCTGCTATGGAACATCGGCTACGACCTGGTCCTGCGGGCCATTCTCCCCGCCGGCTGCTGGTTGTCCGGGTACGCGGACGACGTGTACCTGGGTGTCAGCGGGGGGAGCTGGCAGGAGGTGGCCGGACTGGCCAACGCGGCGGCAGCCACGGTGGTGCGTAAAGTGAGGGAGCTGGGCCTCAGGGTGGCCCCGCAGAAGACGCAAGTCACGTGGTTCTTCAACCGCGCTCTGCGGGGCCCGCCCCCGGAAACGAGGCCCAGCATCTACGTTGAGGGAGTCCGCGTCCCGGCCACCCCCCAACTCAAATATTTGGGGGTGTGGCTGCACGAGACGGGCAGCTTCGGCGAGCACATCGCCCGCACGGTGCCAAAAGCCATGGCCATGGCAAACTGCCTGGCCGGGCTGTTGCCCAACCTGGGCGGCGCCGGCGGGCGGGTGCGTCGCTTATATGCGTCGGTCGTCCACTCAGTGCTCCTCTACGGAGCGCCTGTCTGGGCGGAGGAGGTCGTGCAGAACGACCGCCTAGGCAGGCAACTGAGGGCCGCCCAGCGCATCATTGCGAACAGGGCGGCCAGGACGTACCGGACCGTATCCCACGTGGGGGCGACGGTCCTCGCCGGCATTCCCCCGATCGATCTCTTGGCGGGTTCTCAGACGAGAACCTACCGGAGGATAAGGGAGATCGAATCGGGGGGGGGGGGCATAATCGTGCCCAGGGCGAGGGCCTTGCTGAAGCGCCGAGCCAAGGAGACCCTCCTCCGGGAGTGGAGCGCCATGCTCATACTCCCACAGCAGGCGGGGAGGAGGGTCCGTGAGGCAATCCAGCCATTCCTACGGGAATGGCTGGAACTCAGAAGGGGACGCAGACTGACGTTCCATGCGGCGCAGGTCTTCTCGGGACACGGTTGTTTCGGGGAGTACCTGTGCCGCATTGGGAAGGAGAGCACCACCGGCTGCCACCACTGCCCGGAGGCGACGGACACGGCGCAGCACACGCTGGAGCATTGTCCGGCGTGGGAAGAGCTGCGTCGTGTTCTCCGGGCGGAGATAGGAGGGGACCTTGCGACCGCCCGCTTCCCAGGCGCGAGCACTGATCCGGGGGTCGCCACGTGTTGTGCTTGAGCGCGTGGCGATACCGGCGGAGACGGTAGCAGCGGACTACTCCCGGGCGACAGAGTCCTACGAGCAACCCGGGGACATGCCGGTGATCCCGCGGACGACGGAGCCGACGCCCGAGCGACGCACGGACCTGGCCAGAGAGTCGTTCAGCCCGGAGGTCCCAGTGGCAGAACCGGTGGTCTGGGTGCCAATTCCGGAAGGCGAGGTCAGACAGCCGTCTGACGACTTTGAGAGCCCGGACAGCGAGGGCCTCTCCGACTTGGACCAACCCCGGGCCACGTAAGGAAGCAGCGACGTAAGCGAGGCGAGCGTGCGCGAGGCGCCAGCGTGGCGCGAGTATATTAATCGGTTTGGTTGGCAAAAGTGCCGTAAGAGTTTAGTCATTTATTTCATTTACGTATAATAGGTCACTTCATTAATTTGAGTATATTAGAGTTAAGTACACGCCCACCGGGCACGGACAGCGGTCCGTTGTATTAATCATAGGTTACATTTTGTTGCATTGATTTCCGTTTCCGCCCAATTCAGTGGTTTTGTTTATTTTCGGCTCACCTACGCGGTTGTTTATGTTTATTTTGCCGCGCGAGAATCGGGCGACGTACTCGCGCGAACAGGCATGAGCCACACACAATCTCCAATAGAGATTCACGCGAGGTCCATGATTGAGACCTGGTACACGCGTTGTGCCAATCGGCGTCAGCATGTGCTAACGGGTTCGTGAAGTAGCCACCTAGAGGTTTTCTCCGAGAACAGATGGTCGAAACGCGCTATTTGCGACCTGCTACATATGCCTGGTGGGTCAGCGGCAATGTCCGGCAACGCGTTCGAGAATGAGAGCCGATATCGGAGATGCGATAGTGCAGGTGTGTTGCGAGGGACCTGGTACACGTCCCCATCGGGTCGGCGTCGAAGTCCGACAACGCGTTCGCTAACTAGCTATGCAGACGTTTTCTTCGACAACTAAGACTCGTAATGTGGTCGTTGAGACCCGGTATACGCGTATCGTAGGTCGGCGACAATGTCCGGTGACGCGTTCCAAATCTGCGACAGATACCGGAAATTTGATTAGAGAGACGCGTTGCGGGGGACCTGGTATACGTCCCAGTCGGGTCGGCGTCGAAGTCCGACCACGCGTTCACTAAGTAGCTACGTAGGGGTCATCTCCGAGAACTGACGGCGAGGACGCCCTCTTGAGTACCTAGGACACGGGCCTAGGGGGTCGGCGTCAAAGTTGGAGGTCTAGGAATAGACCTAGCCAGTTTCCGCCTGGAAGTCGGGTGCCAACATGTCAAGGGGCAGCCCAGAGAGGGTGCGCATAGGTCGGCGTCAACATCCGGTGACCAGAATCGTCCACGGGCATCTTCTCCAGGAAAGTCGACTGCCAGCGGACTAAGGGGCATCCCTGGGAGGGTGCGCACAGGTCGGCGTCAACCTCCGACCAAAACTTCGAGAAGTCGAAACCTGGTGCAGCGGTGCCGTCTGGGAGACTCCCACGCAGTGTACCTACAGCGGAAATTTCCATATCGGGGCCCCACGATAGGAGTCACGGGGCAGACACGCGTCAACCACGCGAAAACAGCGTGTCGGCATGTACGAAAACATGCAAAAACGTATGACGTCAGCGTGGCGTGATCGCGAAATTGCGAATAACAACCCAAGAGTGGGGATAGAATAAGTGGTAGGGAGCCACAGCGAGCAACGTTGCTCTTGGCAGTCTATCGGATACAGTCGTAGCGTGCGGACGTTCTACGCATACTGTATATAACAACCGGTAACTCCCGCGTGATTGCGCGTTAAATTTCTCGTTCAACAATAGCGAGCAGTGAATAGCCACCTTCTGTAAACGACACATTGCGTGCGTGAAAAGAAAAATTGTAACAAATACAAATATTAACGACTTATAATAAATAATTCGTCTTTAGTGAAAGTCGTGTCTCAAGATTAATTTAACGTACTTACCTTCTACTCACCTTGTCCCACGGCGGTGATACAACGTTGTCCATTGACTCCTTGGTGAAGCGAGACTCCGGGGAAGTTCATCTTCGGCGACGATCCATCCTGGGCAGGAACCTGAAACAGAAGAAAATAAATTAGTATAGTTAATAATCGAGGCCAGCGGATATCCGATACGGAGAGCGCAGCGACGGTGATGGTCCACGGGGCATCTACCTACAACACAAAGCGAATATTTAATAAACGTTAATAATTAATACATGCGAGCGGTAACTTGGTATGCGGTGACGCGAGGATCCAGGGGACCCGGCATCAGTGAGCAGCTACCTGGTATGCGGTGAAGCGAGGATCCGGGGAAGCGGCAGCGATGGTGATGATCCATCGGGGATACACACCTGCAACAGAGGGGAGAAATTACCCTAACTTATAATAGAGATCATATCTCGAGCACACCTTCTCGGTAGTTATAGGTCAAACCGAGTGGCGACCGTGATTTTGGAAGTGATAACGCGACTCCCACACTCTCCAACGGCCGCGTCCGGCTACAACCTCTCCCTGCCGGCCATCGTCGAGGCGGTGGTCGGACCACAGGGAGAGGTCAAATGGTCGGCCTTTGTCTCCTTCTGCGGCAGCGTAATGTCGCGGAAGGAGGCAGCCGAGAGGATCAGGAAGGGGGAGGTAGACCCCCCTCCCGACAGCGACGGTGACGGCGGTGGCGGGGGTGGGCGACCACCGCCGCCGCCCGACGCGTACGGACGCCCCCCGCGCCACGGCCCGTAACAGGGCGGGAAGCGCGGGGGGCGCAGGGAGGTCGTCGCCGCCGCTGACGCGGCGGCCCGCACTGCTGCGCCGTCGTCGCCCGTCTGGGGGCGACGGCGGCGGCAAGAGCGGCAGCAACGACGACAGCGGGCCGCGGCTGCAGCCAAAACGGCGGCGCTGCGACCCCCGCGTCCTGTCCCCCTCGTCTGGGGGGGATAGCTGACGCTAGTGAGGGGACGGTCGGTGGCCGGCGAGGGTTTGCCTCGGTCGCTGCGGGCCTTACCGTTCGTTGGAGGTCCGCTCCCCCCGCTATTAGGCGCGGGGGGGAGCGCCGAGGCGGCTGCGGGCCCACGCATTTGGGCCCGCCTCTCCCCGACCGGCAATCATCGTCCGTCCCCACCCGGGAGGTCAGCCCCCCCCCGCCCACCACCCCCGCCCAAACGGGGGGAGCGGGGGGCACGGATACGAGAAGGAGCAGTCCTCCCCCCACTTGGGGGGGGCGGATGGGGGTGTGGGCGCGCGAGCGGGGGCTCCCGCGCGCCCGCAACCAGAAAACCCCCAACGTGACGGGTGGCGGGCCGGGGCGGGGATCCCCCCGGTCCGTCACAACAGAAGCGGCAGCCTTATAGGCTAGGGGGGGAGGACTAGCCTCCCCCCCAGGACAGGTGCCTTACGGGCACGGCGCGGAGGGAGTCCCGGATGAATCATGGCGTTTCCCGGGGCTCCCTCACACCAAACGCGCCGAGAAGGATCCCCGCGGGGTTTTAGCCGGTAGGAATCCGGCACCCCCCGTCCTCTCCCCCGAGGGCGGGGGGTCTTCCCCCTCTCCTCAATCGGAGGGTGCCCTGGGCCACATACCGGGCTTGCCCGGGAATCCAGGGTCGAAGATTTCCCCGCGTAAAAAAAAAAAAAAAAAAAAGGCACGAGAGTCTCCGAGAGCTGCTCCGGCCGTTTGTTGTCCGCACCTGCGATTTGCGATCTGCCTCTTCTTCTAGAGAGAGGTTCCAGCGACCGAGCTATCTACGAGGTGGCATCCACACCATCCTGTAAGTTTATTTCTAATATTCAACACTTTGTAATTGCGAGCGAGCGTTATTCCCCGTAATAAGCCATGAGAATTTGTAATAAATCCATATAATATACATTTATATACTGGAAATATTCACAAACAGTTCGATTTATTCAGATCCAACCTTATTCCCGATATACATATATTTTGCAATTCGATCTTTGTATAACTTTTATTATTTTAATCAAGTGCTCCTTGACATTGTTCAAATTTTCAACTATTACCCCCAGACATCCCTCTATCGATAAGTTCGCTAACAACAGCCGGTATCCTGGCTACTAAATAAAGGTTCTTTTAAAGACTAAAAGGTATTTCAATTCCCAATTACTCCCGACCAATTGTCAAGGTAGATTTCAAATCAAGTATTTAATATTTTGATTTCGTTATTTTATTTTATTTTCCCCTATTTCCCTTCCATACCGTTTTGACAACGAATCCTCTCGCCTGTCCCGGGTTATAGTCGGTGCATGCAGACTGACCCTAAACAACGAAAGGAGAGGGCCTTTTGCGCTGCGCCGAGGTAGTGGTGCTAAAAGGTAAAGAAAACAACGTTACTAGCGGATTCTCAAACCGCGACGTAACATTTTTGGTGGCAGCGGTGGGATAGGAAATCGTTGTTAGAATTAGGAAAGGGAATTTTCTAAAAACTAATATTTCAAGAAAAGTGAATTGTAAATTACCATGGCTCTTAATACACGTTCGCAAGCGTCGCGTACTCCTTCCGAAACAAGCGAAAGTATACCTCCCAAAGAACTTTCGGCTAAAGAAATTGCTGCTGGAGAAATTGAATTCAAGCAACAGCGACTATCTGAAAAAGAAAAAATTCTATCAGAACAAGCAGAAGCTTTACGTAGAAGACAGCAGGAATTAGAGGCAAGAGAAGATGAATTAAAAAGGTCTAAGCCAGGCGGGGTAGATGTTACCCTCAGGGGTCGGGGGCGGTTTACCGGGTGTCCCTAGGGGCTCCCGGGGCCGTCCCCGATACGGGCATTGCGAACCCGAGGTACCCTAGCACAGCAGCACCGTAATCTCCGTCAGCCGCGAGGCTGGCGGAGACCGGGGGGCCCTTTTCAGGGCCCGCGAGGGAGGCGACCTCTATAAAAAGTCGCTCGGCCGGTCGGGGCTGTGTGGGATTGAGCCCTAGCTCTCTCACCGACCTATGGGAAGGAAAACCCAGACAGAAAACCGGGGGTCCGGTCGCCCCGCTTAGGAGTCTGACAAGTCGGGTCACCCCGGGTCTAGGCCCGGTACATCCCCGGCTTCTCAGACTCCAACGGCCGGTAGGGGTTGGCGGCCCTGACTCCAAACGCCCGGTCGGCCGGGACCGTTAGGGGGATGTTTTACACCTCCCGCCGGCATAGAGGAAGGTCACCTCGATAAAAAACCACGGGGTGGGGTTGGGGAGGGTGGTCCCCGTTCCCGAGGCGGGCAGGGATGCCGTCTCGCCGAGGGAATGGGAAGGCCCCTTCCCTCCTTCCTCCATTGCACGCCGGTGCTCCGGCAGGAGGGGGAGGGGGGGTATCCCTCTTTCGACCCAGCCCAGGACGTGGTCCTGGGTTGGACGGAGGAGAGGCCCACACTCGGTGGTTGCACACCAGGGACGTGGTCCCACGGTCTGCCGAGTGTGGAGGGTCGTCGGGCCGCTCGGACGTATTCCGAGGTCGGGGCCGGCGACCTGGGTGGGAGATCGCCCGGGCCACTCGGACATATTCCGAGGTCGGGGCCGGCGGGTCTTGGCCGCCGGATGAAATAGACCGGCGGCGCGTTTGGTGACTTCCGGTGGTCGGGGATCGCATCCCTCCCGAACCCGGCCACTGGAGTCGGAGAACAGCCGTCGGTGCGGAGGTTACCTCGGCCGGCGGCTGAACACGGTAAGCTGGTCGCCACGGCGGGTAAGGCGTTGGAGGGGGTGCGACCTCCTTCGCCCCAACCGTCCGTGGGGCCCCCCGCGTGGCGGCGCCCGTCACGGTGCCCACCGGGTCGGAGAGGTGGGAGCCCCGAAAGCCCATGGGGGGCTGGGCCTTGATGCCCTCTCCTCATGGGTGAGTAAGGGACATGGAGTCCCAGTCGCCCTGCTGTTGGCAGGGGGCTGGGGCATAGGGGGCAACCCCGAGCCGTGACGGGTAGTGGGATCAACTCACAATGGCAGATAAAATCAACTTAAACTTAGAGAAGAGTATGGAGATCGCTGAGGACGGGGGAGTCTTGGGGACGTCAAGGATGGCCTCGCAGCCTCCCTCGCGACCTACGTCGCAGTCCTCTACGAGTCGCTCCAGGTCCCTCTCGGGGCCGAGGAGCGTTAAAGAGAGGAGAGAGAGGGAGATGAATGCTCGAAGAGGGCTGGTGGGAGCTGCAGACAACAGCCGGGAGCAGGACAACGCTCCCGTGGAGAGCACCCAGGCGGAGGAGTCGGCGACGGGTTTTCCCCGCCCACCCACCCCTTTTGGACAAAGGGTTCAGAAGCTCCTGGACAATCCGGTTATCTCGGACACAGAGGCGGAGGAGAACGCGGACGAGGGCGACGATACCGTCATGCTCTCCGATGACTCGACTGTGAGCGATCGAAGGAGCGGATCTTCAGCTCTTTCCCGGGATGCCAGGAACATGGCCCTGGGCAAACGCAAACACAGCGGGCGGGGCAGGTCGGTTATCACCACTAGTGAATACCAGAAACGTAAGGAGAAGAAGGCCGCCAACGAGCAAGCGTTGAAGAAGAGGCTAGAGAAGGAAGCCATGGACCCTACGATTGGGGCTGTCCTCTCCAGGGGAAGAATGCAGGCGGAGATACAGGCCCTCAAGGAGCTAAACAAAGCTCCGACCAGGGACCTCCCCTCCAGGATACTGGAGGAGGTACGCGCGATTGACAAGGTCGCCGCAAATTCTACGAACCTGTCGGGAGGATACAAGGGAGCCCTGAATAGGGCGGCCGCTACCATTACGGCGGCTACCAAGTATCTCTCTATGAGAGCGGAGAAGGACAAAGAGCAGGACGCGCACGAGGCCGAACTGGAACTGCTCAGAGGGGAGTTGTCCATCCTAAAGGCGGACAACGAAAGACTAATAAAGCGGCTGGAAAGGATGGAGGCGTCGTCGGCAGCCTCGGGTGCGGCCCCTTTCTCCCTGAGTGGGGACGACAGAATGGGCGTGCCCCGTTCCCCTTCTCCTCGATCGACCCTCAGGCCGAAGAGGAGAAGGATACAAAATCCCATTAGGGACGAGACGGACACGGAGGACGAAATCGAGTCCACTAGAGACGCGGTCATGCGGGAGATAGGGCAGACGGGCATGCCGCCCGTAATTCGTCCACCACTTAAAGAAAGGACGAAAGTAATAGAGGAGGCGGTTCCGGGCAAGAACGGGGCTGTTTTTAGATTCGGGGCGGCCTCGGAGACGGGGGCCGGATCGGCCTTTAGCTTCGGCGCGCCCCGGGAGATGGAGTCCGGCTTTGGTGCGACTCGGAATATGGAGGAGAGGCTGCTGGAGAGACTCACGGTAAAAATGGTGGAGCTCTTCAGCGGTCTCGAAAGCCGACTATGCGGGAGGGGCATTCCACCGAGGCCCCTTGCCGTTATCCCGAGCGCGAAAGATCCGGCCGTGCTTCATAAGAAGAGAGAGGGCAATACAGAGAACAAGAAGGAGGGAAAGAAGCTGGACCAAAAAGAGCCGGCTAAAACCAAGGAGTCAAAGGGAGCCAGATCGTCTGCCAAACCGACTGCCAAGCAACAGCAAGGCAAGGCCACTACCACCAACAACAAGGTGCCCGGTGGTGTAGGGGCCAAGAAGCAACTCCCCCCCTCTTCCCCTGACACGGCGACACCCCGAACAAGCTGGGTGGACGTCGTGAAAAGGGGGAAGAAGAGAGTGCAAGAGCCGCCGAGGGCCATCTCCGGAGGCCAAAAGCCGGCAAAAACTTCTCCCTCCAAGGAAACAATCAAAGGGCCAGTCGGCAAGAGAAAGGAGCCGCGCACCGCAGCCGTGACGATTACCTGCCCAGAGGACGGGTACGCAGATGTCATGAGGGAAGCGAAGCAAAAGATCCCCCTGGCCGACATCGGAATCACCAGCGGGTTAAAGGTGAGGAGAGCCGCGACGGGTGCTCTCTCGCTCGAAATCTCGGGAGCAGACAGGGCGGCCAAAGCGGACGCCTTGGCCCAGAGGATGGGCACTCTGTTCGCCGGCAGAGAGGGCGTGAGGGTCGCTAGGCCAGTAAAAACCGCTGAACTGCGGATTAGCGACCTGGATGACTCCGTCGCCGCAGAGGAGTTGGCGGGGGCGATCGCTGAGGTCGGGAAGTGCCCCCTCGCCCAGGTCCAGGTGGGCCAGGCGAGAAGATCGTGGAATGGGCTTAGGACGGTGTGGGTCCGATGCCCGGTGGCCGCGGCGAACGCGGTCGCCGGAGGGGGCCGGCTGCTGGTCGGGTGGCTTAGCGCTAAGGTGCAGCTGCTCGAGCCGCGTCCCCTCCAATGCTTTCGTTGCTTGGAGGGCGGGCACGTGCGGGCCACGTGTACCAGCAGTGCCGACCGCAGCGGGCGCTGCTACAGGTGCGGAGAGCAGGGGCACAGGGCGCAGGACTGCTCGGCCGCGCCCAAGTGTCCCGTATGCGCGGACAAGGGGCTCCCAGCTGGCCACCGAGCAGGAAGCAAGGCCTGCAAGCCGGCGAATAAGAAGAAGGGGACCCCACCCAGAGCAAGGGAAAGCCAGGCGAGCTACAGCCAGGCGACTACGTCGGGCGCCAACCAGGCGGTAAAGGCGACGACGCCTAAGGAGGATTCCCGAGTAACCCGTCAAAGGGCTACCGGGAAAAAGCTTCCCACCATAGTGGCAGTCGAGAAGGTACAAGTGGTCCCCAAAGGGAAAAAGAAGAAGGAGGAGGTCGCCAACATCCTCGGGTGGGGGGATAAAGACAAAGAAGTGGAAAGAGAAGGGAAGACGCCAAAAGGCGTTGATGCAATGGATGTGGAGGTTGTGCAAATGTCCAGCTAAATGGCCAGCGCAGCCTCCATATTACAAGCCAATGTCAACCACGCTCGGTCGGCGCAGGATTTGCTCCTGCAGACTATGGCTGAGCGTGGTTGTGGACTTGGGATCGTGGCCGAGCCGTACCGCGTGCCGCCCAACCACCCGAACTGGGCGGTGGACACGCGGAACTCGGCCGCGATAGTATGTAACCCGTCGCCGCGGGCCCCCCCATGCACTTTGAGTGAGGCTGGGGAGGGGTTCGTGGCGGTGAGATGGGGGCCCATCTCGGTGGTGAGCGTGTACTTGTCTCCCAACATCGACTTGGCCCGCTACGAGGATTTACTGGAGGCCCTGGGGGAATGCGTTAGGCGCCACCTCCCAGGGCCGACTATTGTGGCGGGGGACTTCAATGCCAAGTCGCAATTGTGGGGTTCCCCGACCACAAACAGTAGGGGCCGGGTCTTGGAGACCTGGGCGGCGGGACTGGGCCTGTGCACATTGAACACGGGCTCAGTCAACACGTGCGTGCGCCAGCGGGGGGGCTCGGTGATAGACATCACTTGGGCAAATCCCCCCGCTGCGAGGTTAATGCACGGCTGGAGGGTGGCCACTGAATTAGAGACCCTGTCCGACCACCTCTACATAGAGGTGGTGGTCTCGGCCATCCCTCCGGCAGTTCAAGCCCGCCGCCGCACCGCGGAGGCAAAGCTGCCGAGATGGGCCGTGAGGAAGATAGACGCCGATCGCTTTTTAGCGGCGATCGTGGCGTCCAGCTGGCGGATGGCGCCCCCGATGGAGGGGCGCAGCGTCCAGGAGCAGACGAACGAACTCCGGGGCGTGCTGACTGATGCGTGCGACGTCGCAATGCCCCGGATTAAGTCCCGGACCAGGCGCGCCGCTTATTGGTGGACGGAGGAGATTGCGGAACTAAGGCAATCCTCCGTCCGCGCCAGGCGCGTCTGGACAAGAGCACGAGGGGGACGTGGAAATGTCCCCGAGGAGGCGGCCCGCGAGGACTACCGAGCTGCCCGGCAAGCCCTCGCCAAGGCCATAAGGGTGGCCAAGGAGCGGTCGTGGGAAGGGCTCCTCCAGACTCTCGAGGAGGACCCGTGGGGGCGCCCATACAGGCTGGTAATGAACAGACTCAAGCCTTGGGCGCCCCCGACTACGGAGACAATGGATCCCCGGTTCCTGGAGGAGGTTGTCCAAACCCTCTTCCCACAGGGGGAGGAAGGTTGGGAGGAGGAGTTCCAAACGGAGGAGACGGAGAACTGGAACTGGGACGAGGAACTGGGGGTCACCCCGGAGGAGCTCCAAAGGGCCGTCAAGAGACTCCGGAGAAACAAAGCTCCGGGCCTTGACGGCATTCCCGGCCGCGCCTGGGCTTTGGCCGCCGGGGAGCTGTCCGGTCAGATTACGCGCCTGTTTACAGACTGTATGAAGACCGGACGGTTCCCACAAGCCTGGAAGGAGGCCAAACTGGTCCTCCTCCCGAAGGAGGGCAGGCCTGCGGACTCACCCTCCGCTTACAGGCCGATCTGTTTGCTGGGGGAGGATGGTAAGCTCTTCGAGCGAGTCATCGCTGAGCGCCTCCTCCGGCATCTGTCCCGGGGTGGTCCTGACTTATTTAGGGACCAGTATGGCTTTCGCGCGGGAATGTCGACCGTCGACGCGATCCGTTGCGTGCAGGACCGCGCGGAGGCCATATGGAGGGAGGGCGGGGTGTTACTAGGTACATCGTTTGATATAACGAACGCCTTTAATACCCTGCCCTGGCCGGCTATAGGGAGGGCACTCAGGTATCACCGTGTCCCTCCCTACCTGATCGGAGTGATTTTGGACTATCTCCGGGATAGAAGGTTGGCCTACATGGATCGAGATGGAGTCTGGAGGGTGAGACTGGTGACCCGGGGAGTGCCGCAGGGCTCGGTACTGGGTCCGCTGCTGTGGCTCCTCGGGTACGACGCGGTATTGAGGCTTGCCCTCCCCCCCGGTTGCTGGGTCACCGGCTACGCGGATGACACCTTTCTGGGGGTCGAGGGGGAGGACTGGGAGGAGGCCAGGCAACTGGCGAACGTTGGGGTGGCCTGTGTGGTGAGGGCCATCAAGAGCCTAGGGCTTCGGGTGGCTCCCCAGAAAACCCAAGCGGTTTTCTTTCACGATCGCTCGCAGGGGAAGCCGCCTGAGGGGATGGCCTTGATGGTGGACGGAGTCCGCGTCCCCATAGGGACCCAACTCAAGTTGTTGGGTCTCTGGCTGGACGGCACGTGGAGTTTCGGCGAGCATTTTGCCCGCTTAGTCCCAAAGGCGAAGGCAGTGGCGAATAGCCTTTGCCGGCTTATGCCAAACCTGAGGGGGGCGGGCGGCGGAGTTCGCCGGCTCTACGCCGGGGTGGTGCAATCGGTGGCCCTATACGGGGCCCCGATCTGGGCCCCGAAGATGGCCGCCAGCGAAAGCCTCAAAGCACCTATGCGTGGGGTGCAGAGGCTGGTGGCCATCAGGGTCGCAAGGGGATATCGCACCATCTCGCATGCGGCGGCCTCGACCCTGTCCGGGCTCCCGCCGATGGAGCTTCTCGCGGGAAAATACGCCTATGTATTTTGGCGTACGCGGGAGCTTCAAAGGTTAGGGGTGCCCATTACGGACGGGGTCCGCGCGGCGGTGCGCAGAGAGGCCGCGACGGCCCTCCTCGCAGGGTGGAAAAAATATCTCGAAAACCCAAGGTTATCGGGCAGGAGGGTCGTCGAAGCCGTCCGGCCATGTCTAGAAGACTGGACGAATAGGCGGGGACGTGGACTAACATTCCACATGACGCAGGTGCTCACCGGGCACGGTTGCTTCGGTGAGTACCTGTGTCGAATAGGGAAAGAAGACACCACACAGTGCCACCACTGTGGAGATGACATGGACTCGGCGCAGCACACGCTGGCGCATTGTCCAGCGTGGGCGGAAGAGCGCCGGGTCCTTCGCGCCCGCGTGGGACGGGATCTCTCCCTCCCGGCCATAGTGGCGGCGATGGTCGAGGGGGAGGAGAAATGGCGTGCCATGGCCAGGTTTTGTGGCACGGTCATGGCAGCCAAGGAGGAAGCGGAAAGGATCCGGCGCGGGGAACGTCCCGCGCCGGATCAGGCTGGAAATGTGGACGGGGGAGTCTTCCGGCGCCCGCGGGGATTGCCACCTCGCCGGCGCAGAGGGAGGCCCCCCAACCTCGCGCCCTAGGTAAGAGGGGAGTGGGGTAACCAGGGCGACGGGGGGCGAGGGAGAGCTTCTTTCTCTGTCTCTCTTCTTCTCCTCTCAGGGTCGGCAACTCGTCCGTGAGGTGGACGAGCCACAGTCGGCAGCGGTCCTTGGGTCTGCCAAGGGACTGCTGGCACACCAGAGTGCCATTGTACGGTCCGCGAGGGAGGAATGGTGAGCGGGTTCTCCCCTGTATGGGGGAGTTCCCGTCTCGAGCCCTGCTATCTTGCGGACGGTGGGGGTCGGGATCCGAGCGGGGGCTCTCGGGTCCCGGTCCAGCCTCCACCAACACCCGAGGAGGCGCGGCGGGGAGAGGTGGTGGCCACTCCCCGCCGCAGGAAGTTTTTTTATTCCCATCAAGGGAACCCTTCCCGGGGGCTACGCCCTTTGGGGGGGGGGAAAGAGAAGGCGCGCTATCGGCGCTGGGCGGCGGGTGTTCTGGAAGTCATGATTAAGTTCGTTCCCGGGGCACCCGCCATAACGCCAGAGTGGGCCACTCGCTGGAGTTTTAGTGGGCAGGGTATACATGTAGTATCGATAGCGATGTACATGTCATACAATCCCACACTCCCCTCGTCCTCTCCCCGGAGGCGAGGGGGTCTTCCCCCCGAAAGGGGGGCTACTGGTTGAAACCTGGGGCGTAAGTCCTGGGGATTCCAGTAGTGGAAGATCTCTCCAGCGTTATCAAAAAAAAAAAAAAAAAAAAAAAAGGCGGGGTAGATGTTCAAGAACTCGCTGGTATATTAGTAAACATTCGAAAGAAACTCGGGAGATTGAATTCCATACCCGAGGAAGTACGAAATTTAAATGCACGCGTAGACGACTTACGATCACAAGTCACAAACAGAAATAATACGACTTCGACTACCCGTAATAATCCTTATAACAGTCTCATCGATGAAGCATTAACACCCCCTCAATTCCCCCTTATCAATGATTTCGCGGATGAACAACCTGCTATGCGCCTCAAGGACGTAATAGACTCTATTCCCAAATTCGATGGGCATAGAATACCCGTCTACCAATTTTGCAGAATGTGCGATCGAGCACTTAAATTAATACCTCCCAGGCAGGAATACCAATTGGTTCAACTAATTGTTAACCGGCTACAACATCATGCTTATACGGCAGTAGAAAGCATGGATTTTCATACCGTTGCTTCCTTGACGCGTCATCTTAAAGCTATTTTTGGTCCCAACAAATCCTTGAACCAATATCGCGGAGAACTCGGTAATATTTATATGCAACCTAACGAAGATATTTTCGCGTATATAGACCGAGTCAGAGAATTAAGAAATGCTATAATCGATGGAGAAACCGTGCTTTATGGAGAAGCTAACGTAGATCATCAAAATATTGACAGTGATTGCCGCGAGAGTTTCATTAACGGATTACCTGCCGATTTGCTGGTTAGAGTAAAGTTGCAAGGACCAGCCTACACATTAGATGAAGCAATTTCGTCAGCGATACAGCTTAGCAAAACGTTAAAAGCAGAATCATTGAGGAAAAAGGCGACCTACGCAAAACCGAATCCTTCCCCTCGCGTGGATTATTCTACCAATCCTGCCCAACCTTCTAATCCGCAAATTTTACAAAATCCTGCTCGCTCATTCATTAAACCATTGATCCCTGGGCAACCTGGACCGAACGCTCCAACTGGCAAGGTCTGCAAATATTGCAAAGACTCCGGACATCTTATTGTCCGGACATATTATTATATATATTTATTGTGTACATATACTTAAACTAATATTGTATATCATGTACGCCGTTACCCCGGCGGGGGACTTGTTCTGAGGTCTCTCTCTCTCTCTCTGTCTACTGCAGTCTGTAAGATGAAAAAGGCAGTTGTTATATTTACACGCGAAATAAATAACAAAATTGATACAATATGTTTGTGACATGCATTAAGCATGTCGGAGACACGCGTTTTGTCACTTACCTTCGGCGTTTTTTCGGAGGTTCATCCGACTTGTCCTTCTCCTCCTCCTCGTCCTTGTCGTCGTCGTCCTTGTCGTCGTCGTCGTCGTCCGAGATAGACGACAATGACGAACAGGAAGGGGAAGGCGGAGGAGACTCCATCTCTGATGGGCCCGTTTCCTCGCTCGTGTCCTCGTGGCGTGCGAAAAATTGGTCCATCTCGGCGATGAGAGAGGAAGTCGGACTCCTTGTCGTCGCCTCACTCATCGGGGTCTCCGGACGGTCCTTAGGAGCCATGTTACACTCTGAAACAAATAAATGAAAACAATGACAAGTATAAACTTACCGAACCTCCTTAGGGAGGGAATAAATGGACTGTAAATCTCGAACCTTCTCGTCTTCTGCACACAGGTGTCAATTTCGGCAACGAGTTGCTTCCGTGGACTTCGCAGAGCGAATGAACCCTCTCCCGGGATGCGCTCCTTAATGTATAACCTTCCTGGTGGTGGGGATACACCTGGTGGTGGGGATGCAACTAGTGGTGGGGATACACCTGGTGGTGGGGATGCAACTAGTGGTGGGAATACACCTAGTGGTGGTGGAGATGCACCTGGTAATGGGGATACATTTGGTGGTGGTGGGGATACACCTGGTGGTGAGGATACACCTAGTGATGGGGATACACCTGGTGGTGAGAATACACTTGGTGGTGGGGATACACCTACTAATGGGGATACACCTGCTGGTGTTGGGAATACATCTGGTGGTCATGGGAATATACCTGTTGGTAATGGTGGGAATACACCTGGTTGTGAGGATACATCTGGTGCTGGTGGTGGGGATACACCTAGTGGTAAAGGTCACGTACTGGCATGGTGACAACTGCCTTCACTGTCTGTTGATATAGTATGTGCAATTATACTTGGTTGAGAAACTTGAATGTAGCTACATCAAACCCCCCCGCCAGGGGGCTCCGCCCCCTGGACCCCCGCCGGGGGCTCCCGCCCCCTGGTCCCCCGGCCAGGGGGCTCCGCCCCCTGGACCCCCGCCGGGGGCTCCGCCCCCTGGACCCCTGGCGCCCCCCCGCCACTTGGGTGGTCGGGGGGGCTTCGCCCCCCCTCCCCACAGGTGGGCGCGTGGACACAATCCGCCTAGCTGGGGGACTTCGTCCCCCAGATCATGGGTCGGCAACACGTGGATACAGCATTTACAAACGTAGTCAATTTTTTTTTTGCCCAGAATTTGCACATGTTACCCCCTTCTCCCCCCTCTACTCCGAAGATAGAATAATTTTTTAATAATACCTTCAATATTCGATATATGAACATATAATTTTTTATATTTTTCGAGTAAAACTTAAAAAAATCTTTAACGTTCTCAAAATTTAGTCAAAAATATGTGCATCCAAAACGCGTTTTTCGACGTTCCGAGTCGACTGGCATAGACAATTTGAGGTCGATTTTGCAAAGCATGTGAGCGGAACTTGGAAAAATTTCAAAAAAATCGCCCTCGTCCAAGTATACAGACCCTTAACGGAAAGTCATTAAGGGATGGGACCTGGATGGGTGGATAGTCCTTCTTGAGTGGGACAACTTTGCCTCAGACCCCAACCCCCTAGCTCCCCCTCCTTACAAAATATTCAAGATTTTCGAAAAGGGCACTTTGAACCTCTGTATCTCGCGAACGGAAGGTTCTATCGACCTGGGACCTGCACCAGAATTTGTTTTAAAGTGCGTGACACCTCTCATAGAAAATCAAATTTTTTACATTTTTTAAAGAAAAACGGAAATATTTTTAACAATTCTCAAAAATCGGTCAAAAATGTGTACGTCCAAAAGGCGTTTCTCGACGTTCCGAGCCGATGGGCATAGACAATGTGTGGTCGATTTGTCGAAGCCTCTTTTGCGTAGGGACTTAGAAATATTTTCAAAAATTCTCAAAAATCGGTCCAAAATTTCTATATCCAAAACGCGTTTCTCAACGTTCCCAGTCGACTGGCATACACAATTTGGAATCGATTCGTCAAAATCTCTTGTGCGTAGGGACTTAGAAATATTTTCCAAAAAAAAAAAATATCTCAAAAATCGGTCAAAAATATGTGCGTCCAAAACGCGTTTCTCGACGTCCCCAGTCGACTGGCATACACAATTTGGAATCGATTCGTCAAAATCTCTTGTGCGTAGGGACTTAAAAATATTTAAAAAAAAAAAAAATTCTCAAAAATTGGTCAAAAATTTGCAAGTCCAAAACGCGTTTCTCGTCGAGTACTACCCATAGGAATAGTCTCCCAGAGTCCGATTTTGCCTTCCCTCATTGATACTCGTGGAACTTAAAAATATTTTCACAAATTCTCAAAAATCGGTAAAAAAATATGTGCGTCCAAAACGCGTTTCTCGACGTTCCAAGTCGACTGGTATAGACAATGTGTGGTCGATTCGTCAAAGCCTCTTGTGCGTAGGGACTTAGAAATATTTTTAAAAATTCTCAAAAATTGGTCAAAAAATTGCAAGTCCAAAACGCGTTTCTCGACGTTCCCAGTCGACTGGCATAGACAATTTGGGGTCCATTTTGCAAAGCCTCTAAGCGGAACTTGGAAAAATCGTCGCAATTCGCTAACGCAAATTAATGTTCGCGCACGTCGATATCCGCTTAAAATTGTCGCGCGTAATTATCGATCGCCGCACTACTCCGATTTCACACACACGTGAATCGTCGTTAATTACTGTTCTCAAAATGTTCAAATAAAGATGTTAATTATTATTCTCAAATGTTTAATAAAGATGTTAATTATTATTACAACTCGCTTATCTCGATTCGCGGTTGTACTTTCGTTAGCGATATCACGCCTCGCTCGCGGGTTATTTCCGGTTTTAGTCAGAGAGACTCTAGCACGTCCGCACGCTAGGACTCTCCCGGATAGAAGACCATGAGACCTGCTCCGTTCTCGCCGTCGGAGCTCGCCGCGTCTGCGCGTTGGTATCCCCTACTCCGGAATCCTCGCATTCCATTGTCCGTTTCGCGTAAACATGTTTTCGACGTTCTCGCATTCCGATGTTCGCTTCGCGAAAACATGTTTGTCGGAGCGCTCGCATTCCGATGTTCGTTTACAAAAAATTGTTTTTCCGTAGAGACCTTCAACTGCCTATTTCCGCGTTTCGAAAGTCTCTTACAGAATCTGAAATATTCGTTATTTCTCGTCGTTCGCTTTTCGACGATAATATTCGCTTCGCGAATGCTGTCGCCTTCCACGTTTCCATTTACAGGTATTCGAGTAATTATTCTGTCTTGCCGTCGCTAATTTCACTCGTTGATTAGCGCGCGCATGAATCTTGCGAACCGCCGTACGAATCTACTCGCTTTTGTCCTATAGCGCTATTCGGGTGCCCCTGCACGCTCCTAAAGTGCGTTTCGTAATTAATTAATTTGTCGCACCTATCTTTGTACGCGTCGCATGGATCGCACTTTTGATTACATTCGCACGCTTGTCCTACTCGCCCGAGCACGCCGCGTATGCCCCTGCACGCCTGTGACCCTCGCGCACGGAGTTAGCTGCGCGCCGCTATAGTAGGAACCTACTAGCTTTCGTTACGTTGATTGGACTTCTGCCGATCTTCCGAATGCAACAATGGCGATCTATATGCCCTTTGACCAGCGTGCATGTAACTCCTTACGCGTTGCTATTTCGATTTCGCGTTCGATACGGAAGTGTCGTCGGGTTACCCCTGAGTACTCTGGGTGCCTCGGTTTCGCGGTAATAGGCCGCGCACCTAATTTTGCTCGCGTCCGTCCGATCGCGTCGGGACCCTATCGGGGATGTTATTTGGGCCCCAATTAGCTCATCCGTCATGCCGACATTCGTCTCTTTCCGTCGCGCCGTGAGTTGGCTGCGCGCACTTCCGGTCGATCGGATCTCTTTATATATATGTTCCGGTGTGGCCGGACGGGTCACGTGCTTTCTTCTTATCGCGTACTTACGCCCACTACAATGTTCGGTCGCCACCACGTTTCACCCTAACGTGGAAGGATGGTTTCCCGGTACCGCTCTCTGTGGTCCGGGTCTTCCTCTCCTCTGCAGTTACCGAACCCGCCGACGTCTTTGATCCGATGACTCGCCCCTTTGGTGTGGTCAACGTCCCGTCGTTATGTTCGCGGATTGAGAATTCGCGTGAGGAAGGATCAGGGTTTATCGAGAATAAACTAATTACCCTCGTAATTATAAAACAACAACAAGATATATATTTTGTTCTCGTTACATTTATGCGTTGTAACGCGCGCACCGCGGGAACTTTTCTCCTTCGTTGGACGCCCCGAAACACGTCCAGTCGCCACGAATATTGGCCGAGGAAAGACCTCGGGGAGCTACGCTAGGCTCCCCTCTTTTACTTCTGCACATGCGCTATGCTTCTCCGCAAGGCTATATAGAATGACGCAATTTTCATAATTTGGAAACCGCGTTATTCGCTTATATCTAAACCTTAATATAACATAATTTTCACTCTTAGAAATAAGGATATAACAAAATAAATTACATCACGCAGATGCTTACGTCATATTTAAAATTATTAATAGAATCTATCGCTAGACGCCTGAATTGCGTCATCAAATAAGATTAAGGACGCCCAGATTACGTCAGCGCAAGAATCCACTTAAACATCCGGGTTGCATCAGTCAAAGAAACGTAAATTAAATTTACCCGGATTGCATCACTAAATGAATAAAACTAAAGACTAGACGCCTTGGATTGCATCAGCAACAGAACTTAACACCAGGGTACTCATATTGCGTCAGGAACAGAAAAATTATCACAGAATACCCGGATTACATCATAAAATTACTTAAACATTAGACGCCCGGATTGCGTCAGCAATGGAACAGAACTTAATAACTGGACGCCCGGATTGCGTCATTGCCACAGGATATAAATAACGACGCCCGGATTGCGTCAACAAAAAGAATTTAGGTAAAGGACGCCCGGATTGCGTCATTACAACCAAATATAGGACGAGACGCCTGGATTGCGTCATCATAAAAAATATAGAAATACTAGACGCCCGGATTGCGTCATCGCAGTGACTTTACTTCCTAATTGCAAGCTAAGAGTCGTAACGCTTTCGCTCGTCTCTATTTCCTCCTCCGCTGTGACTTCTGGCAACATCTCTGCCAGCGTTGTCCCTGCAAAGCCCGTACTATTCCCCATCTGTATCGGCGGTAGATTTCCGGCTTCTCCCGCGTCGATGACCGCCACGCCAGCCTGGATCATCTCCTCGTCGACCGGCTTTCCGGAGAGGACCGCCTCCAGCAGGGCCTCCACCTTGCTAGGTTGGGACGCCGATCGGTCATCTGACAGATCTGCATCCGCTCGCGTCCCTGTTGCGTCATCGGTCGACATTGCGTCATCCAACAATGCATCATTTTTGGTTGTTGATTCGGCACCTGTTGACGCCGCTGCTTCCGGCCTAGGTAGATGCACTTGCTCCGCCCCTGCCAGTGAGGATCTTGATGATGGTATCGATCCCGATGGGACAGACAATTGAGGAGATGTCGGTTCCACCGGCAACTGAGGAGATGTCGGTTCCACCGGGCACGTCATGTAGCTTGCCCGACTCGAAACTCAATCAATTTTCCGTCCGCGTTGTGACACCGTTGCGCGTCATAGACTCTACTTCGCGACTCTATGTACCGCACGTTTCAAAGTGCGCCTGATTAAGTACTCTGCGTTATCAATCTGTCGATTATGTATTTTGAGTGATTTTATTCAATTTATTCATTACGTATCTCTCTTGTAATTCGCGTATGGAAACGAGGAAGGTTGGGGATCAGTTATCTATACATATATATGTTCTCCAAAAAATAAATGTCATTTATTGTGCAATACTTAAGCTCTATTAACACGCACGCGAAACTTATATCTAACCTGGAGTTTATCGTCGCAATCAAAATTATACCTATCAAACGCATTTCGCGTTACGCTCGCGCGCGTCGCACTTATTATCTAACTTAATATACTATCCGCTCTTATATCTAAGACTATGTACATTTGTGCGCTGGGACGTGGGATCACACGATGTTTTTACGCGCTGGGGTTATTTGGAGGGCGTGGGACGGCATCCTCTTCTTTTCGACGCTGGCCTTCCTTCGTCGACCCGCTGCCTCCATCAGACTCGTGCGCTGCGCTCTTGGCTCTCTCGAGCCGGACCTTGAGCTTTGGCGCCTGGTCCGCCACTATTCGTGGTTGTCCCGCGCTTGATGATGTTTCGGGTGTAGCCGCCGCTGCCTCGGACGGTGGACCTGAAACATGCGGTTTCATCCTCCCCGTCAGGTCCGGGGAGGGTGTCATACCCGAGCCGGAGCTCTTCTTCCGCTTGGGCTCCGTCCGAGCCCGCAAGGCTGCTCTCTCCAGGGTGCGCCGCTTCCTAGTGTCCTCGTTCATCTCCTCGACGATCTTTCGGTTCTTCACCCTGGCGTCCTTGGCCGCTTGTCGCATGCGCGGTGCCTCATACGACTGTTCCTTCGCGTCGTCGTGGTCGCTCGAGATCTCAATCAGGGGGGTGACACACGAGCGAGAAAACGGGCCGCATTTTGATGCCGTCAAAACTAATCCACTATGTGGCGCTGGTAGTCCTGTGTTCGGTATATGACTATATGACACTACGGACCTACGGACACTACTCTTCGGTGATTGTTCTTAATTAATAAATGTATGTATATATATGGATGGAAAACAGAATTAGATTAGGAACAGAAAATACTGATGTTGATTACAATAAGATGACAAAATTGTGTAAATGTTGTAAAAATATATTTATTTTTGCGCAATTGGCTTACATTAGTAATTAGTACGTACCTACAATTAACATTTTGTTACGTTTTACAAAATTTAGAAGTTTTCTTTTTTAACTGATTAATTTTTTTATTATCAGCATTTACGCGAGTACAATATTGCTGTATTCTCATCGTAAGAAAACGCTGAATAATTTGCAAAATAATGTCCTGAGCGTGATCAAGACACGGGAATGAGAGACTCTCATAATTATAAACGTCTTGCAAAATTTCTTCAAAAACATTCGGAAATCTGCAATACTTTTCAAACCGACTTTCCAGGAAAAGGACAAAGCGATATAAATTGGTGTTGGGATGTACCAATCCGTCTCTTTGCTGCCACAGTGTCAGAACAGATTTGGGCAGAACAATACCAGTTGCTTCAGGCTTTATAAGAGCATGTTTGCATGTTAAACATTTGACTGTGTTGCAAATGCGTTTTAGCAAATCTACTGTCAAACAGTACATTACACAATTTCTTACTTCAGGCAAGCTGTAATCGTCCTGTATTATATTTTCAATATCCCAATCTTTGTGCTGAACTATTTGATCTAATTTTTCTTTAATATTTTTTGAAAGGTTTGAAGAATTTGTAGGATTGTTATATATTTCTTTGAGATCGGCAAGGGTCACTAAAGGAGTAACAGGTTTGTCCACGGTAATCGAACAATTGCCTGTCCTGGGAGGTTTCAGGACACTAAACATGGATAGAATTTTATAAATATTCAGGAACGTTGGTGTCGAAGGATGGTCGTCACAACCGCCAGCTTGTCGGATCGTGCCAAAAAACCTCTACAGTGACAAATTCAGAAAGAAAGATATACACGTAAAATAAAAGAAAATTGAGCCACGAGTGTGAGTAAAATGTAAAAAGCGCCATTGACGATCGCGGTAAAGCGAGAGCAGCAAGAGAGACCAACAGAAACATTTCGCACATCGTCTTAAAGTAAAGCAATTATCGTAATTATAAATATTTTTATACCTGTAATACTTCACACCCTTCGCACAAAGGTGATATATTATACTAAAATTTTGTAAACCTAATTTCCTGTGTACATACGGTACATACAAACCTCCAACGGATCCTGGTTTATTCGACCAGTTAAGACAAACGAAAATCCACAATGCTCCGTAAGATACGTGATAAGATCTAACATTGATTTTAATGTGACTCTAAGACCTTCTGCGGTTGGTTTCGTCAAAAAGAGATTATTGGAAATTTTTTTCTCTCGTACTTGGTCTTCCCAAGCATCCAACTTTTTTAACGATTCTTCGATTACCTGCAAGTAAAAATTATATATTTATTTAGATATAAATAAAATGTTATTGACTCCGTAAATATTTGTTTAGCTCACCTCGAAGTCCGAATTTCCTGGTGTCACGCCGTCAATTGGGTCTGTACGATTAAGGGCGTCAAACATATCGTTCATCCATTTGCAAAAATTTGCTGTAGGTTCACAATCCTGTAATTCTGGTTCGTGTCCCTTGTAATATCTTAGTCCTTTGACAACGGAGTTACTGAACACCTTTACATAAAACATTAAATAAATAACTCATTTTTTAGGATTTAATGGATTTTAAGGATACAAATTCATACTTGAACAGCTAGCCGAACACGCATTTTCAGTGAATTGTTGAGGTCAAAATGATTTTTTGACAATTTCGGACAATACAGAGCTTGTCCGGGGCCTGCACTTTTGATATCTACATCATGAAGTTTTTCAATGTATTCCCACTTTATAACCGGTTCTGAAAAATGAGTCTAAAAATTTTTTGGTAATATAGAAAATGTCTGATAAAGAAATTCCGAAATTATGTGACTTAATTATCTAATCTAATCAACTTTACAAACCTGTAAAACTTTGTTGTTATATAAACAATTTCGAATGGTTTTCATGAGGTGTGGAGTGTCGGAGAAAACATATACTTTTCGACCTTCAACTAAAGGATGCTCAAAGTAATTGCGAAGATTCTCTTTTGATGCATTGACGCCAAGTACTGTCCGAAATTTGCGGTTCGTGCTTGCGCCATCGCTAACAACTTCGTGAATTTTTGCACCTATTTTTTCCATGAGACTAATTGCTTTGATTATGAGCTTCGCGAGAACATCACCTTTCACGGGCCCTTTCGATGCAAATACTGCTATTGGCTGAGCGTATGAATCATTTAACGTCTGATACATTATTACTAGTGCGTGATCAGCTTTTTCTGTAAAGTCCGTGGATCGTTCTTCACCGCTGCCAAAATCAATTAATCCTTTGTACGTTAGGTTCTTCGTAGCAACGCTAACGCTTTCTCGTGTCGACATTTCATCCAGTAACAGAATTCCATGTCTCAACGATTCCTCTTTTTTGTTCAGCGCTACTTTCAATACCTCAAAGAATTGAGGATCGAACCCACAGGTACTATCAATTTTTGATAGATATCTGAAATCGATAAATATGTGGACCTTCATAAACACATTAAATTGTAAATAATTAAATTAATAAATAAAATAAAATTGTACATAATTACATTAATAAATAAGTGTAAATAATTTTACATATCTTGAAATTAACATTGTTGTAAATAAAGCCATGTAATTGTAATATATTTAAATCTCCATTATTTTGAAGAAAGTCACAAGTATTACAAATCGGTCTATACTATTACGAAAGAAACATACCTTCGAATTGTTCTCACGCAAGGTAGCGGTAATATCTCGTTTGATCGTAGAAACTCGTAGCCCGAGGCTGATCGCATATGCATAAGCATGCACAGTAAAATCCATTCTTCCGAATATTTCCGGCCTTTGGAGTTTTTGCGCTTGGCAGCATCAATGATCTGATTTAATGTATGTAGTTGATTTTGAGGTATATTACCATCCTGTACATGCTTTTCGAGGTCGCTCGTAGTGAGACGTGCCATTCGTGAGCGAATGTCTTGAAGCTCTGATTTTAATGTTTTTACTTTTTTACGAGTTTGACGTTTCGCTCGTAGTGCTTTCCGACATTTGCTCTGTAGTTTCAACCACAGCATCTTTTTTTCTGTGGGAGTCGTTGCTTGGATTTTTTGGGATTTCGATTTATTTAGTTTCCATCTACGCAATATATTTGCAATACTTCTTTTTGTCGTCCGACAGAATTGACATATTGTTGTATTCGAAAGCAGCCCAATGCAATTAATGTGACGCCAGCTTCCAGTAAAATCTTTTTTTACAGTGCGGCAGTGTAATCCTTGCATTTCCTGTTCTACTGCAGATCCGTTGCATCCAGTGCATATGTGAAGACGATCAATTGTGAATATTATCTCTTGCAGGCATTCTATACTTGTTACACGACAAGGCACATCAAAATTTTTTGGATTCAAGGGTTGACCGTATACATTTATTTCAACAGACAAGTCTTCTGTTACCGTGACTGCTTTCGATATGAATGTTTGGAAATGCTCGTCAATTTTAACACTTTCAAGAGTGAATACAATTAATAAGTTTTGGCATTCGCTCTTACTGCTCTGCATGCTCTGCATTATCCATTTTGATGGAAGAGACAGTTCTCCGGTGGAGAGTTCTGCCAATCGCACAGGAACTCTATCATCGCTTGTATTTGCTGCAGCCTGTTTCAATTCTTATGTTCGGATAACATTGTGAACTTCTTCGTCTGTGAATGAAACCGATGAAACCTTATCGATTTGAACTGAAGAAACGACAGTTTCATCTGCGTCGACATCGATTTGTTCATTACTCGATTCCAGCTTTTGAAATTTTGCAGGTGGTGTTTCAGCCGGTTCAGTCGTAATCGTCGTAATGATCGTAATCACTTTGTCACTCTGGTCCTGGTCCCTCTGGTCACTCTTTATCACTGCGTCCCATGAAAATATAGAAGGAACACTACCTGGTATTAGACGTGGTCTCTTATACTGCGTCTGGAATAACAATACGAAATAAACTTTTATCGAAGGCAATTAAAAAATTATCAAGCACATTATATTAAACTCACTACGCCGAGGACTCGTCCAGTAGGATCCAAAAGTTCACGTTTCCACATTATCTGTTCTTTTCGGAAATGTTTCTCGCACACTGCTCTCCTGGATTTCACAAAACTATCGGTTCGTCGAATTGCAGTTTTCCACAATTGTTCACTTTCCGGATTTTTTGGAAATGTAAAGAAATGCACGTGTTCCGGGTTTGAGCTATAGCCCGAAGTACAGCCGGGCACAACGCAGCTCGGCATCGTACAGCAAAAAAAAATATGCACGGCAGACAAAATGTGCTTGTTCAATAAAAATTATATAAACTGAAATCACTGACAGCTTTTTAGGTTATAACAACATCGAGCACACGGAGCACACCGAGCACAGAACTGTCAGCGCCAACTAGTGGATTAGTTTCGACGGCAACAAAATGCGGCCCATTTTATCGCCGCGATTTGACTCAGTGTCACCTTCCTGATCTCAATGCACTCGGGTGCATCCTGTGTGCCCTCGTGTCCCGAGTCTCTCTCCGCGTCGTTGTCATCTGCGACTTTGTCGATGCCGTCGTTCGAGCCTGTCGACATAGGTGACTGTCGATGTGTCTCCTCTGGCTCTACCGGGGATGGTTCTCGTTCAGACTGTTGTCTTTGTTCTCTCGGTGAGCTGATCACCACCGTCTCCGCCTCCTCGGACGATGATCGCTCCTCTATCTCTAACCCGTATGGACCTAATTTCTCGGGTCTGAATTTGGTCCTTTGGTACACGGCCGGGTCTCTCTGCCCGTACAAATTCAGGCATGGGAGGTCCGCTTGTATCCCAATGCTTTGGCCGGATGCTCTCGATGCCGCTCGCTCGCGCTCATCGGGGTGGTCCGCTTCCCCGTCGTCCGGTTTGTCGGGAGTGTAGCATCTCCGCACTCTCGGCTCGCCGGGCAACGCCGTGGTGGTCGTCGTCATCTCCCCGTCGCGGAATTCGAGCGTTATTCTAAACGGCCTCTCGACTCGCCGCTGGGTGGAAATTGCCAGACTCACGTTGGCGATGGTCTGCATTTCGGCCTCGTCGCGCACTTCGACGTCCCGCACAAAGTGCACCTCACGTCCGCGTGCCAACTCGCATCGGCCGATTTCCTCTATCGCCTGGATGTTCGCTTGCTGGTCGCTGAACTCTGTTTCTGAGTCGCACTCGTCGACTTCCGGCAACGAACCGAGATAACGTCGCAGCATCTGCAACGTGTGTAGGTTCTGCTGTCTGTTGGCGAGTCGCCGTTGCATGCGCTGCACCTTCATTAACGCCTCGTCGCGCTCGCCTCGTACCATATCGCCCATGGGTGTTATTGGCGTGGTCTTCTTCACAGTTAATTTTTTCGCGTATTTCACTCGCGTGACGTTCGCTCGCAATTGTGCCTCGAATGGCGTTTTCCGCTCGACTCGCGATCTTCTTCCGCCGGCAGGTTTACCACTCGCTCTTCGCCTTTTCCCCTCGCTACTTTCGCCTGGCCGACTCGCAACGCGCGGTGCGCTCTGATTGGCTGAGCGCGTCCTCGCATGCGATTGGCTTTCCGTCGCTCTACTCTCTCTCAGCTTCGCGCCCTTATGCGAATTTTGAATTTCAGGACTCGTTTCTCTGCTTCCCTCATCTCTCATAAATAGAAATTTCACTTTTCTGGTCTCGCGCGGTTTTGCGCGAATGTATCTTCTCGGTGTTTCTGCAACTTGTAGCGGAATCTCAAGCATATTTATGCTCGCTTCTGCTAATTGGTCGTCTTCCTCGCGGTTTTTTCTCATCCGTCGCTCGTCATGGATTTCCGCAGGTTTGCCTTTAATTTTACTGCATTCGCTTGCATTGTTCTCGCTTCGATCCGTCATACATAGCCGCTCATCGCTCGTTGTCATTTCTAACATTCTTATGTTATTTTCAGGTGTCGTCACCATCGGTGTATCTTCGTCATCGGTAAGTATCAGCTCTTCCGTCTTTATCTCAACTAACTCTCGTTTCTCCTTTTTCAGGTATCCGTATGATTCGTCGTTGGAAACCTCGTTGTCGTCATCTCCTGACGTAATTTTCATCATGTTCAACCATCGGAAATCGCTGCTACTACTTCGGATACTTATTACATCACTCTCTCTGTTGCTATCGCTCAAATTAATCCTTTCATGATCGTTCTGTTCTAGGTCTACTGGTGATTCGCTCTTCTCTGACTCCCCGTCATTCGGGCTATCTTCGGTGGATCGATTCTCATTCCCAGCTTCTCGGAAGATTCTCTCCTCCTCTAGTCTCCATGGATCATCACCATCGTTCATATCCTCTCCGTCCATGTTTTCATTCTCGGATAATGACTGTGATGCTTCGTCTGTCCGATCTTCTCTCTCCCCGTCATCGTTCACAGGGTGATCGGTTATCTCTTCCTCGTCGATGTACTCCCCGTCATCGCTGGACTCCTCGGGTTGGAACTCTTCTCGGAGCTGCGCGTCGCGATGCAGTTTTAAATTTCGCGCATTCGCCGCACATACTACCTGTCCGTCTATCTTTTCAATTAGGTAAGCGTTGGGCTTGATGATGTTCCTAATGTGATAAGGACCTTCGTATACCGGGTACAGTTTTCCGATTCGCTCTTTGCTCGCGTCGGATAATCGGTGTTGCTTGACCCAGACTATTTGTCCCTCGCGATACTCTGCCGTGCCATGTTTATCGGCTTGTATCTTTCTCTTTCTCGCTGCTCGTTCAAGTCGTTGTTTGGCCTCTTCTATCTTTTGTTCCCATGTTACGCTGTTATTTTCCAACGGTATCAGCGCTGGATTTATGGTTGATAAATGTCCGTTTTCGCCATCGTGAAGCTCGCTCGGTGTGTATCCGGTCGATGAGTGAGTCGTTCGGTTTAACACTCTTTCCGCCCGGTGCACAATTCTGCTCCACGCTTGGTGTCTATGGCTACTATATGCGCGCATTATCCTACCTAACTCGCGCATTACTCTCTACGGGATTAGATTGCGGATTGTAAGGCGTAGTTTTACGTATTTCAAACCCCTTGTTATACGCAAATCTTTCCCATCGTCGGGTTAAGAATTGACCCGCGTTATCCGTCAAAATCGTTTTCGGTATTCCTATTTCTGCGAAAAATTCGCTCTCTAATTTGTCTATGATCGTATCTAGACTCTGATCTGGTATCGGATAAAGTTTAACATACTTGGAGAATTGGTCCATGATAACCAATACATACCTAAATCCTTGCTCTGTTCGTGGTAACGGTCCGAACAAATCTAGTGATAACGTATCTCTCGGTGCGTCGGGAAGCTGATAATATTGCGTCCCTACCACCGCTCTCGTATAGAATTTTGTCGCTTGGCACGTTACGCATGAGGCTACTACATCTCGCGCTATTCTCGCAAAATTAAATCCGTGAAAATATCCCTTCATAAAGTCTATGACTTTGTCGGTGCCAAAGTGTATCAATAGTTCGTGTGCTAACTTTGTAATTCGCCATGTAACTTTCCTAGGTAATACGATTCTGTCTCCATCAGGATATCGAATTCGCAAAATTCCCTCTCTCTCATAGATCTCATTGGGATTATTGATTGCCGCTTGTTGCAATCTCTCGTCTGTCTGTTGCGCGATTTTGATAATTTTAATCCAGTTTGTCGTATTCGCGCCTTGATATGCATTTTCTATCAACGCAATCTGTTTCTCCTCAGGTGATAATAGTTTCTGTCGGGAAAGTGTGTCTGCGATATTGTTCTCTTTTCCCGGTAAATGATGTATTTCTAATTCGAATTCTCGTAGAAACGCGAACCATCTCGCGATTCTGCCATTGTTCTGTACGCATGTGCTTAAAAATTTCAAAGCTTGATGATCAGTGTGAACACGTATATGACGCCCTAACAGTAGCGTATGCCATTTTCTTAGCGCCCATACAAGCGCTAGGCATTCTAACTCTGTTATCGTATAGTTCAACTCTGCGCCTTTTAAACTCCTGCTCGCATATGCTACAGTTTCTTTCTCCTCTGATCCTTCTCTATACCGATACAATCTAGCTCCTAATCCAGTTCTAGCTGCATCAACAAAGATTCCGAATTTATATCCCTTTCTTATTAAATATAAGTCTGGTGCTTCTTGAAACGCTGTCTTTATTTCGTTAAACGCACTCTGATGCTCGTTGGTCCAGATGAATTTCTGGCCCTTTTTTAATAAGCCTTCGAGTGGTCTTGTTAATCTAGCTAAATTCTTAATAAACCGTCTATCCCAGTTCACTAATCCTTGGAATGACTGAACATCCTTCTTTCTACGCGGTTTTTCAAAACTTGCTACTGTGGCTCTTGTCTCTTCATTAATTTCCGCTTTTATCTCACTAAATGTATGTCCTAAGAATTTTATTTCCTCTCTTAAGAATTCGCATTTGTCTCTATTTAGCTTGAAACCTACTGCTTCTAATTTTGTAAGGACTAAGTCTATGTGATATATATGTTCTTCTAACGTCTCTGATGAAATCAAGACATCATCTAGGTATATTGTTGTAAAATCGTTGACTCCTAGAGCATTGTCCATCGCTCTTGTGAATGATGCTCCTGCTGTCTTCAAGCCAAATGGCATACGTTTGAAAACGTATGTCTGTCCATCAAATAAAAATCCTGTGAATTGTTGAGAATTCACTTCTAACGGTATCTGCCAAAATGCATTAGTTATATCCAATGTTGAAAAGTACCTTTTCTTGCCTACTCGTCTGAATACTTCTTCTATTGTTGGAGGTTGTGCATGGTCATTCGTCATGTGTTTGTTCAATTCTCGAGCATCGAGACACAAACGAATATCTCCATTTTTCTTGATCACCACGACCAACGGATTGACATATTGAGTAGCTCTCTTAGAAATTATACCTTTCTTCTCTAACTCCTTTATATACTCTCTCACTCTATCCATGTGAATCTCTGGAATCGGGTAAGTCTTCTTCTTAAGGGGATCCTGAACTGACAGGCAAACTCGAAATCGATTACAACGCCACCCAAGCGGAACTAAAAATGTCGATAATACCGACATTTCTAATCCCGGTTCTAAACCGCGTTTTTCCTGTTATTGATTTATCTCAGGCAATCTCAGGGCAGTGATCACGTAACTTTTCGCCTACGGCAGAAACGTAAAAAGTTTCACGTTATAAATATCTCTTTCTATGTTGGTGTTGAATAGAAAGAGATATTGACATAAAACTTTTATCTGTGTAAACATGTATTGAAAATACATGTATATATTGCACATGTATTGAAAATACATGTATACATTGCACACATGCAATGTGTAGCCACAAAATAAGTGATCCATGCCGCACACAAGCGCGTGCCGTGTATGTGCGTTGAGCGAACCACACACTATCGAAGCTTGTTTATATTATTCCGTAATATTGCATTAGATATTCTTCCAATATATATATATATATATATATATATATGTATATGTTTATTATATACTGGATTCATACCCATATGCAACGTCGGAAGTGTAAGGCGGTGTAAGACATATATATTGTTGCGCCCGTGCTGAGATGCCCGTTAGGGCCAGCGCACGTACATTGCCGTAGCGTCTTACGCCACCTTACGTAAGAATCTCCTTAGGGCCAGCGCATGTACATTGCCGTAGCGTCTTACGTCACCTTACGTAACGCATCTAACGTATGGTAAATGGTATGTTACGTTACGTTTTTCTATGTGCGCTGCCGTACGTTTGGCTCACGTGTCGCGTAGGCGATTCTCACGTAAGGTGGCGTAAGACGCTACGGCAATGTACGTGCGCTGGCCCTTACATCGCGGCGATTACGGCGAATCGCGAAGCGTCCCTTAGCGAACAGCTGTTATCGATCGTTATTGATTTACCAGAGATTCTCAATTGTTCTGGAGCCTCGGGCCGTAGCGTCGCGTCCGCTCAAGACCGAGGCTCCACAATCGAGAATCTGTGGTAAATCAATAACGATCGATAACAGCTGATCGCTAAGGGACGCTTCGCGATTCGTCGCGATGTAACGGGCGTCTGAGCACGGGCGCAACAATATAATACATATTATAATGTATGCACATACACACATGTACGTATACGTAATTACAGCGCCTATATATATGTATGTATATATATACATATATATATATATATATATATACGTATATATGTACACAAAATATATGTAATAAAAGTTTGTGTATATTGTATTATTCATTCTCAACACTGAGAGTATATATATGTTTATAAACATAATGCGCGTGTACATATGTGTATGTGCGTGCGTTCATACACATAATGTACATATTACCACATATATAATTATCATATAGGCGCTGTAATATTACGTAAACGTATATATGTGTATGTGTATACATTATAATACGCATTATATGTATGCCTTACACCGCATTCATCCTTACAAGGTATCCAATTTTAATGTACTCCAAAAACTCTTATTTTTAATTATGAGAAACAATGCTTTTATACACAACAGTTGTTTGGCAGGATGACACATGTAATGATTCTGATGTGCGTCATGTCGCAGATGTCGTTTTCAAGAAAAGACGACTAATTTCTACGGAACTTGATTTATGTCTGATAAAAGTTATACATGTCATCGAGACGTTTTACTAAAATAAAGCTCTTTCGTTTCTAAGACATTTTAAATTTTGCCATGATATTTGCAATATAAGATATATGAAATATCTCGTAAAGTCTTCATTTTTCGAGGATTTTACCTTGATATTTTTATATGTAGAATAAAAAGAATCGATTTTGTTGAAAGAAAAACGCAAAAACTATTTTATTATATTTGATTGCATTGTGTACATGCATTCAATTTTGCAAAATTGTAAATGTCAAAAATAATATTATTATTCGCTTCATTTCGTTATTCTATGTATAAAAGTATGAAGGTACAGTCATCGAAAAGTGAATATTCTACATTACATTTTTTATACAAAATGTGACAAAATTTAAAATATCTCAGGACATTCTAACGAAAGAGAGCTTTATTATAGTGTTTCGAAAATGTCTCAACGAGATGTACAACTTTCATGTGAAGGAAAAAATCAAGTTCCATAAGAAATTAGTCCCCTATTTTTTGAGAATGACATGTACGACACAACTCACATCGGAATCCTGTGTCCCCCTTCAAAGCAAGCAACTTTTGTTTGAAACATATTTCTCTGTAAATAAGTTGTGAGGATAAAAATTTGTTAGGCTTTATTTTGTCCACCTTGTACGTTATATTGTTTATATATTTATGTAATCAAATGACAAATACATGCACAGCACATTTTTTATCAAATGTACAAATAGGATCGAAATTACGTAATTTTGATTATTGATACTATAGAATGGGCCCCTCCAACGCCCATTCCCGTGAGAACGCACCCAATATATTTTCTTTCGTCTCTCCGATTGTAATGTACACAAAATACATTTGTAATAATCAGTACCGTTACAACAGACGCTTCTGATTTTTATTATATTTTAGATGGATTACAGAATAGGCCCCTCCAACGCCTATTCCCGTGAGAACGCAACCAATATATTTATGTCCGTCTCTCCGATTTTACTTTTAAAATGATACATTTCAAATTATCAGTTCCGTCATAACAGACGCTTCTGACGTTTTACTTTGTCAGTACCGTCAGAACAGCCGCATCTGATTTTTATAATAATCAACAGTCCGAATAGACGTTTCTGACATTTCACTTTGTCAGTACCGTCAGAACAGACGCATCTGATTTTTATTATAATTAGTACCGTCCGAATACACGCTGGTGGCATTTTATTTCGTCACTACCGTCAGAATAGACGCATCTGATTTTTATTATAATCAGTACCGTCTGAATAAACGTTTGTGGCGTTTTATTTTGCCAATACCGTTACAACAGACGCTTCTGACATTTAGTTTCCCAATACCGAACAAACACTTTATTCATTGAGACATGTTTTATCTAAACGATATATTTTTACAATATCGTAACTTTGTAAATAGTACTACGGACGTGTTGGAAATAGCGACAGATGTGCATCTTCTATAATTTTTAGAAAGTGTTGTCTCATCTGTCCTACTTTATAGGAATATTTTACATTACAAGGATTGCCTTGTAAGACTATAGTTGTGGCAAAAGCTGCAGCGTAAATTCCGCAACTTGTAGCGTCTGGTTGTGCATCAACTTTCTCAAAAATAATATCACTTTGCCTTATTTTTGGATATCGACGCTTTATATATTCTCTTTCCTTGCGTACCAATTTGTCGTATGTACAGCCAGGTATACTGTCATATACAAACAGTTTGGTGCCATCACAAAATATACATCGCCAGTGTTCAATTCCCTCTGTACCGTATTTATATTTTCCTCCAATTATTTGTAAGCTTTTGTCGCTCTTACTAGCGTCAATAAAATTAGGAAGTCCTTGATATTGTACACTTTGCGTTTCAAAAGAAGTACTTTGTCTTACAATGCGTAAAAATTCATCAATCGATTCGTCCGTTAGGTTGTCGCCAGACAAGACGTTCTGTCTCACGATGGAAAAAGGTATAATAATTTTATCTAAATTTATTATTCGTCTTGCCTTATCCTCTTCGGTTATATCTCGCTTGTAGCTTGTACCAATATATGTACAATCATCATCCTGCTCCATATCTTGAGCAATCATAGCAGTGGTAATTGCTGTTTTGATCGGCGAAATGTCACATTTTAACGTTTCGTTATTTTCATTAATGACATTTTCGCTCTTTACTGCATTTTGCTCAATAGTTTTTCGACTACTTAATTTTTTACTTGCTTCCTGTGCTTCTATAATATATCTTGGCTCTCTTATAGGCATATTCCTTGCATGACGACTATTCAAGATTTCCGGAAGCATGCTATCGTGGTAGAAGCGTTTTAGCAAAGGCAGCATATTAGTTTCCCAAAAAGCATTGTCTCTATTTACACGCACTATTTTCATGCTTTTTGGTGTCCATACAGCAAAAATGCAATATTCTCGTTGCGTTATGTTTAATTGACCTTGAACCTGATAAAAAAATTTATGATTTCTATTCATATTGTCAGGATTTTTTTTATCAAAGATGGTCTTCAAGGAAGCCAATTTTTTTATGGCTTCTTCTGCTGTTAAATTTTCAGCCGACTGAGGACATTTAATCTCCACCAGACCATCTTCGTCAATGAGCCCATCGGGAGAAGCACCCAGGAATGGATTTTTACCATCAATAAACAATCCGCAAGGTTTTATTTGTTTCTTGAGTTTTGCGGCTAACTCTTTCCTCGCATCCTCCTCTCGATCGCGACCATATTTCATGGCTGCAGTGTCAATGCACGGAGGAAACAAAATATCTTTCACTGTTGGTGCGCGAGGCGTTTGCAATCTCATACGACATACCCTTCCAAAATTGGATGCTGTCAACATGCGACTTCTTGTGACCATCCACAGCTCAGAATCACTTTGATCTATTGTGTTTCGTTCAATCTGCTTCCTGTTTTCCGCGTTTTTAGCCAACATCTTAAAATGATCTTGCCGATTTTTTTCGAATAAATCATCTGAATCGTCTGGTTTTTGCGAGTGCGGGCCATAATGGCGATCTGTTCCTGATTCTCGCTTCGGTCTTTTTTGCCTTCCATCGATTTGTCGAGATTCTCTGGTTCTCGCAACTTTTATTTGCCGTCGCTTCTCCAGTTTCTCGACAACAGGTGGAACTGCTTTACCTCTGACCTTATGCACTCTTGTAAGGATGTCTTGTGTATTGTATTGCACAGCTGATCCCAAAACTCTAGCATTATAAGAGCCTCGTTTGCCAAAATTAACGCGCTTTCCGCCAATTTCTTTGCAGATTATGGAATTGAACGATTCTGCAGGATTATTTGTGTAATTTAACAGTAAACTATCTGAATGAGCTGCTATATATCTTACAGCAATCTGTATTTTTTGGTACAGACCATACAGTTGCAGATCGTTTACGTAGTTTGTCTTCGTTTCATCTTCGCATTTACGACCGCGTTTCTTACATTCTGTATGCTCACCAAATACGTGGCTAGGAATCATGTTCAATATATCTTCCTCGTAATTTCGTAGCCTGCAAATGAGGAGGTATGTTTTCTTTTCTTCGTGAAGAAGCTAATTCCATTATCTCTTTTCGTATTGCTAAAATGTTGCTCTTTACAACATTTCTAAGCTGTACAAAATTACGTTTTCTTTTTTGTCCTTTTGGCTGAGTTGTTTCAGCCACGTTTTTTAATTTATTGCTTAGATTACGAAGCAGATGGTTGGTACATTCTATTTTTTGTACTCTTATCTTCATTTCTCGATATGGGTCATTTTTGAGTATACAGTGATATACATTACTGTCGCCATCGGCGATAAGTGTTCTGTATATCAATCCGTGCATTTCCAGGCTACTATTGAAACCTTCTGCAATGGCATCGCTTTCCATACTTGTGGAGCTTGCGTCGCGATTAAAATTTTTGTAGCATTTATGACTTTTTGCTTTACAATTTCTTCGCTCCGCTACGTCGCATACCGTGCAATATTTGTTGCGGATGCCAACGAAGAGAACTTTCCTTGTGCGGTAACCGATTATGGCACCTGCACCGGAAAGTGAATCGTACGCTTTACCGTACGATCTCTTCATCCAACTGCCATCCGCAACAACTGTTATATACGGAATACCATTTATCGTTTCATTTTTTTCTATCGCGAGTTGTTTTTCCTCCTCGGCTGCCATTTTCATACTTTCCATGGCCGTTTCTAGAAAACTGTCAACTAAGTCTTCGCGATACTTAATGTATGTGCGTTCAGACATGCAAGCAATGTTCATGGCTGCACATAGCTCTTCTAGCTGGGCGTAACCAATTCCACCTGTTATTGTTGCAGCTACAGCAGCTCTATTAGCATCTAATATTTCGTCGGAATCTACGGGTTCAGACCAAAAATTGTCTTCAAAGTTGCACGTTTCACATTTGAAGAAGAATTGCGTGAGTAACCCACGGCGACGAGATTTTACGCATGTCCAACCTTCAAGTGAGCACTGAAATGCTGCCTTATATTTATGATTATCAAATGTTCTATGCAATTCTTTCAAGAAAAAAGATGAGTCCATAATGCGACGACCTTCAGGCTCATGTTCTTCGATACGACCTGTTTCCGTACCGCCTTTCTCGATAACAAGAGTATGATTCTCAATATCGTCATCATCAGGTGATGTCCAATATTGGACATAATCTGTGCATTCCGGCGTTTCAGCCGGGCACGTTTGTTGGGTACGAAGCTCCACATCCATCGTACCGGGACTAACCAGTGATTCCACTGATTTCCGGACATAGGTAGTTTCCTTCGCACCCTCAACAAGAATATAATGTTCAATATCGTCATCTTCGCGATATTGGACATTGGCGTACGTACCTGTGCATTTCGGCGTTAGAGCCAAGCACGTTTCTTGGGTACGAAGCTCCACATCTATCGTACCGGGAGTAACCACTGATTTCGAAAAATCGACAGATTCATCGCCAGTAGAACCACAAAATGTTTCAATGCGACGGCCTTCAAACATGCTTTCTTCGATACGATTCGTATCCATAGGGCCTTTTTCGATAACAAGATTATTGTCATCCTCGCAATGTTCCACATTTTCGTGCGTACCTTCTACTGGTTTCAAACTGTGTACTTCTTCAGTACAGTTTTGTGAATCCATCTGGTCGGACAGTGATTTCACTGATTCCAAAAAATCGATACATTCATCGATCGACATTTTAGTAGAAACACACAATGTTTCAAAGCGACGGCCTTCAAGCATGCTTTCTTGGATACAATTTGTATCCATAGGGCCTTTGTCGATTACGAGATTTTTGTAATCTTCGCTATGTAAAACTGTTTCTACATACGTACCTGGTATAATTTCCGTATCTTGGCACGGCATTACCTTGATACTGATGTTCGAATCCATCTTGTCGCACAGTGGTTCCACTGATTCGACATAATTGATGGACTCGTTTTCAGTATACTTGGTAAGCTGTGTACCATGTTCACCGTCTCTCTTCACCTGCTGCATCTTCACCCGTCGCCTGCAAAAGAAATAAAGATATAATATTGACATGCTTTTTGTAAACATTGCCTTTAAAAAGATACACTTTTATTTACCAACAGTTCTTTGCTTATTTATTTCATTAGTAAAATTGTATCCTATATGCGTTCTAATATTATGTCTGCAACAAATTACTTGTGGAGTATAACCAGCTCACGATAAACGCCTCTGGTTCTCATTAAAACTATAACCAGCTCACGATTAACGCCTCTGGTTCTCATTAAAACTATAACCAGCTCACGATTAACGCCTCTGGTTCTGATTAAAACTTACCAGCTCACGATTAACGCCTCTGGTTCTCATTAAAACTATAACCAGCTCACGATAAACGCCTCTGGTTCTCATTAAAACTATAACCAGCTCACGATTAACGCCTCTGGTTCTCATTAAAACTATAACCAGCTCACGATGAACGCCTCTGGTTCTCATTAAAACTATAACCAGCTCACGATGAACGCCTCTGGTTGTCATTAAAACTATAACCAGCTCACGATTAACGCCTCTGGTTCTCATTAAAACTTGCCAGCTCACGATTAACGCCTCTGGTTCTCAAAAACTAACCAGCTCACGCTGGGATAACTTTTTGCAAGTGACTTACTACTTTGTAACTACTAACTACTAAGTACTAACAACGTTTACAATATTACACATGTGTTTCTATATATTTTACGTATTTCAAGCTTTATATTCTTAATTTAAATTACATTTTGTAATAAATACGCAAAGAACTGTTCTGTCTATAGTAATTGTAAGGTCACCGGCAGGAATGCCTGGACATTTGACATCTGACGTTCTATATGAAATGGCTAGGCATTCCTGTCGGTGTGTGTACATACATGCATCTCTTGCATGACGCTAAACTGTTGCTACAAACGATATGTCTTCCTACCTGAAAATAGCCGCGTTCCAGTCAAATAATGGTTAGATACATTGCGTCCAGTTATGTGTGCATCATGACTGTTGGTTCTTTAAAGAACCTGCAATATTGTTTGGGAGATATTACTTCGATAGCTGTAATTATAAATGTTTGCACAAGAGAAGTAGAACTACGTCAGGGCGGAAAATATAAGGAGAGAAAAGACATCCAAAGACATATTTAGATTTTGTACAAATAATTTCCTAAAATACATTCATACATATGTAATTTAATTTATAAATTATGAGACGATGCATTACTCACGGCATCAAAGAGTTCCGTACATCATAATGATTGGTTTCAAATGTAAATAATGCAGCTAAATAATAATGAAATTATAATTCCGTTTCTTTCATTACGATTCTGTATTGTGATTCTTTCATGCGTAATCTTTCCATATTATCTTGTAACTATAATTATTTATTTATGAATTTATCGCACAGTAATTATGTACGATAAAAATAATTTATGTTTGTTTTTTCCTCTGCTTATATTTGACACCTCGCGGTAACCCTCTTCTACAAACACTGAGCTTCCAAAGTGATAACTCCGGAACAATGTTGCAGGTTCGTTCAATAAACAACACTCAGGATGCACAAATAATGAGGACGTCATGTGTATGCTATTATTGGACTCGGATGTACTTATTTTCAGGTAGAAAAACATTATGGCGTCTGTACGTCGTGGACAGAATGGTTGAAACACTTTTTTGTAGGAATTCAACAACGCGCATTTCGATTTAGGCTGAGAAGTATTAATTTCGCTTACATGCAATGAATAACTGATGTTATTCATTGCATGTAAGCAATGCAACTAATAATTGATGGCATATACAACGTGTAGCGTAAACAATAAATAGCATGTGCCGCGAGGATTATGTAATACATCTAACAGGAAATCATCACATCTAATCAGTGGAACACATTACAACAAGAAAAATAAAATTTTTCTACTTGTGTCTTTGATTTAGAAAAACACGAGTACACACATATTGTACAATTATATGCATTTTATACAAATTTTTGTAATTATACATTTACATTATACAGGGTGAGTTATTTTAATGAACGCAGGCAAATATTTCAAAGAATATGGAAGATAGGGAAACATGTTTCAGACAAAAGTTGTATGCTCTAAAGGGAGACACATGTGACGATACGCGTACTCGTCACTCGCGCTACGGCCCTGACGGCGGCCTAGCGCCCGTTCAGCGTGCACGCCTGATCAGCGTGCACGCCAGTCCCCGAGCAGTGGGGCAACCCGAGCGGTGGGGCGGCCCCCACCATCCGCGCTCGGGGTATAAATAGGGGACTCGAGCCGACACCAGTCACCAGTCCTGTCCTGATCCTGGTCTCGACACGACCGCTCTCCTGACCACGTTGGGCGCTCCCAACGTTTCTTCCTCCGTACAGAGAACGCCGTAAGGCAAGTGTGCCTCCGCGTTTACTCGCGAGGCAAGTGTGCCTCCGCGTTTACTCGACCGACACAGCGGCCCGACCGCATAATACATTCATACAGCGGCTCGGCGGAGCATACACGCCACACACACACATACACATTCATCTTGGTGTATATGAAGAAAGGAATAAATTATCTATTTTGAAACCAACCAGTGTCTCCACGTTTTCTCACCCTGGCACGACGAGCTAATTCCGAGCGAGAAAACGCGTACCGTTACATGGCGCCCGAACAGGGACCGGATCCGTGAGGCACTGGTTTTCCGAACTAGCTCATGAAGAGCTGGATCTATCGATTAACGAAAGCCGAGTTGGCGGCCGAGTTAGAAAAACTCGGGATCGACCCCGAACGGCCCGATAGACACCCTCCGACGCCGCCTCCGAGACTTTGTGGACGCTAACCCAGAGTACAAGTACTCGATGGAAAAGAACGAACCCGAGGACGTGATGATCGAGGAAGCGACGAGGACCGCCGGAACCGTTACGCCTAACCCGGCCGAGGTTATGAACCAGATCCGGAAGTGGGGATGTTACTTCGACGGAAAGGACCCACTCGCCTTTTTAGAGCGAGTGGAAGAATTACGACAGTGATATGGATACACGGGGAGGCCAGCTTTTGTTGGGACTGTCAGAGCTACTACGAGGGGATACCCTCCTCTGGTACTGGAATAACCACACGGCCTGGGACCACTGGGAGGATTCTTAGGAGATTTCCGCGCCCAGTTCTTACCCCGGCGATACCGTGCACAACTGTCACGAGAAATCCAGGGCCGGTTTCAAAAACCGGACGAGCCCTTCCATAAATTCGCAACGGCGCTCCTTACGAGCATGCGACGAGCCGGAGGATTCTCGACGGATGACCAACTCGAGCAGCTCTACGACAACATGAGTCCCGAATATAAATACTACATCCGACTGGATGACGTCACCAGTCTGGGAGACCTGCACGCACGCGCCGCGGAATATGAAGCTATCGAGAAGCAAAACCGCGAGCGGAAGGCAAGAGCGAAAAGACCCGGCCGCGACTCCATCCGTCGCCAGTACTACGTACAGCCGAGAAGAGTGCTGCTGGCGCTGTAAACAGCGCGGACACACTCGGGTAGACTGCAAACGACCGGCTAAAAAATTCTGCTCCCGATGTGGCAAGGACGGCGTGCTCACCCGCGATTGTCACCCCACGCCGGGAAACTCCGCACGGGCCGGGGCGAAGCCGCCGCCACCCGGACCCCGTCTCCGTCAGAGTGACTTACCAGCCACGGCCACACATCTCCGTCCGCATACGACACCGCGCTATGCGGGCGTTGATCGACACCGGGTCCGAGGTATCTTTTATCAATACAGATACCGCCCGCTACGCAGAAGGTCTTGGATTCCCGATTAGGCAAGGGACAAGCTCCGTTCACTTGGCGGACGGGGGGGCACGACCACGATACCCGGGACCATGACGCTACCAGTGAAAATCGGCCGGAAGGTGCTCGAGCACGACTTCCTGATTATGCCGTCACTACAGGGCGCCGTACTCATCGGCGTTGACCTGTGGGCCCGGACAGGAATCGTCCTACGGGCCACCGCCCCGCGCCAGACCACGACCGCCGCCGAATGCGGAGCCGTGGCCCAGGATTGGCCCGCCCGCACCGCCGACGAGAAACGCCGGCTCCAGGAGTTCCTAATCAAGGAACCCGCCCTATTCGAGGGCATCCACGGCCCGACCGACCGAATATCGCACCGTATTCGGGTTAAGGACAACCAGCCCATCAAGCAACGATACCGACCCAGGAATCCGGCTATGCAGGCAATTATTAACCAAGAGGTGGAAAAAATGGAACGAGAGGGCGTAATCGAGCCGTCCCACGGAGCCTGGAGTTCGCCAATCGTACTGGTCCGGAAGAAGGACGGAACATACCGGTTCTGTATCGACTTTCGACAGGTGAATAAAGTCACCGAGAAGGACGCCTACCCTCTGCCCCAGGTCCAGGCTACCTTAGACAAGCTCCGGGGGGGCCCGTTACCTATCTACGCTGGACTTGAAGAACGGGTATTGGCAGGTGCCACTAACGCCCGATAGTCGGCCCGTCACCGCCTTCACCGTGCCAGGGAAGGGCCTGATGCAGTTCCGGGTGATGCCGTTCGGCCTCCATTCCGCGCCCGCTACTTTCTAGAGGCTGCTCGACGAGGTCCTAGGGCCGGACCTCGCCCCGCATGTTTTGGTTTATCTGGACGACATCATCGTGGTCAGCCGCCACCTTCGAGGAACACCTGCGGTTACTGGCCGAGGTGTTCCGTCGTCTAAGGGAGGCCAAGCTCCGCCTAAATCCGGAGAAGTGTCACTTCTGCCGAGACCAGCTCCGATACTTGGGCCACATCGTGGACCATTGCGGCCTCCGGACCGACCCGGATAAGGTAAGCGCCGTGGCACGATGGCACGCGCCGACGACCGTACGCAAGGTACGACAATTCCTGGGCATGGCCTCCTGGTACCGACGGTTTGTACCGGATTTTGCAACGGTAGCCGCCCCCGCTTACCCGCCTGACCAGGGAAGGGGATAAAGTGGACCTGGGGACCAGACGAGGGAGACCGCTTTCGAAACGCCTGAAAAAGGCGCTGACTTCCGCCCCCGTGCTGGCCTGCCCGGATTTCGACCGCCGGTTCATAACTACAGACCGATGCAAGCTCTTACGGGCTGGGCGCAGTCTTGACACAACACCAGGACGACGGGGAGCGGGTGGTGGCCTATGCCAGCCGGACGCTAAACGGCGCGGAGAAGAATTATAGCGCCACGGAGTGTGGAGTGCCTGGCGATAGTGTGGGGGCATACGGAAGATGCGGGGATACCTGGAGGGATACGCGTTTACCGTAGTGACCGATCACCAGTCCCTCCGATGGCTGCAGCACCTAGAGGAACCCACCGGCCGGCTGGGACGGTGGCTGTTCGAACTGCAGCAGTACGATTTCGACGTACGATACCGAAAGGGCTGCCTCAACAAGGTTGCCGATGCGCTCTCACGCCAGCCAGAGGTATGCGGGGCGCAGACCGCCCCGCGGTGTCAATGGTACCGACGGATCCTGACCGGCGTACGACAGCGACCCACCGAGTTCCCCGACTATCGCATCCGGGACGGCCGGCTGTATCGCCACCTACTGCACGACGTGGACTTTCGGGAGGTCGACCCGTCGGAGCAGTGGAAACGATGCGTCCCGAAGGAGGAACGGGCCCAGGTCATGCAGAGGCACCACGAGGACCCCACGGCGGGCCACTTCGGGGTCGCTAAGACCATCGCCCGCATGGCCAGACTAGTCTACTGGCCGGGATGTTTCAAGACATCACCCGGTATGTCCGCCAGTGCCCGACTTGCCTAGCGCACAAGGCGCCTACGACCAAGCCGGCCGGGAACCTCCATACGGCACCTGTCACCAAGCCCTGGCAGCAGGTAACTCTGGATCTCGTCGGCCCGTTGCCACGATCCACCCAGGGCCACGCCTGGCTGCTAGTTATGCAGGACCGGTTTTCAAAGTGGGTCGAGCTTAAGCCCCTACGCCGGGCTACCGCTCCCGCCGTCACCAAGGCCATCCTCGATCGGGTCATCTACCAACACGGATGCCCCGACCAGATCATTTCAGACAACGGGACGCAACTAAGGTCGGACCAGCTCGAGGGAACCCTACGGGCCTTCCGCATCGAGCACCGGACTACCCCCGTGAGAGCACCGCATTGCAACCCGGTCGAGCGCACGAACCGAACGCTCAAGACCATGGTCGCCCAGTATGTCGGAAGGAACCACCGACACTGGGACGAGCACCTGGCACCATTGCAGTTTGCCTACAACACCGCCCGACATGAGGCTACCGGGTATACCCCGGCGTATCTCAACCACGGCCGGGAACTCGCCCTCCCACATCCGGAGGACCGACGCCACGCCGCGAATGCGACTCCCCACCAGACCCGACGCCGGCTGGAAGACGCCTATGAGGTAGTACGAGTCAACTTGGCCCGGGCGTTCCAAAGACAGGAAGCGCACTACAACCTGAGGCGACGGGATTGGAGACCCCGCGTCGGAGACCTGGTATGGAAGAAGGAGTACCCGCTGTCGAAAAAGGCTACCGGCTTTAACGCCAAACTAGCCCCCCGCTATACCGGCCCTCTGGAGGTAAGAAAGATTGTCTCCCCCGTCATCGTCGACTTACGCGACACCCGGGGGCGTTGGCACAGACACGTGCACGTGCAGGACCTGAAGAACGCACCGGAGTCGCACGTGTCGGCCCTTTGGGGAATCCACGGGTAAACACCGTTCGGGGCATCGGCCTCGCATTCCTGAGCGCGGAAAAGCACGAAAACAACAAAAAAACGCGTTCGCGACCGATAAAAGCTCGCGGCGCGAGAAAATTTTTAGTTGTTCTAAATCCGCCAGCCCGTGAACATGGAACCACACGTGCGAAAGGAGCTATCAGATCTCTTCGGCGACATCGACGATATCGACGACGAGCTGTGGGAGATACCAGTCAACCCGGGGCCGACCACCAGCCCAGGGAGCGTTCCCCGCCGCCAGGCCCCCAGTGTGGGGACCCGAATCCAGCGGGGTGACGCCGAGACTCGTCGCCGCGCCGCCATCTTCCTGGAGACGGTACTGGCCCGCCCAACCAGGCGCACACCAGCCGCCCGTGTACGGGCGAACCTGCGGCCCGCGGAACGGCCACCGAACACCGGCCGACCACCAGCCGGCCACCCGCCGGACAGCCATCTCCGCTCCCGGCCGACCACCGGGCCGCTCGACCGACGCAGCCGTCCTCACGACCGCCCGGCCACCGGGCCGCCCGGGCAACCACTACTTCCGTAGCAGCGGCCTCCGAGCACAAGCAGCGCCCTGACCGGCCCCCAACAAGGCCACCACCGGACGCGCCCCGTCACAGGGCCGCGCCAACCGCGACCCTGACGACCAAGGACGCCGATTGCGTGAGGGAGCAAACCATCGTCAGGAGGCAAACGACCAGCGCCAAGGGGTTGACCGAGACGCCAGCCTGCGCCGCAGCCACGCCGGGTCGCCCCTCCCTGACCCCGGCCCAGCCGCCGGGTACATCAGGCCCCTGCCCGCCCCCGACCCTAAAAAATAGCCCACATTTCCGGGACCTCCCTCCTGCAAGACCAGATCTGGGTCCCGCTGCCTACCGGCGAAAGGATAGCGATTCCCCGTTCAGCGATGGTGCGTAACCGCAAATACCGCGCCCGTGTTGGCGGCTCCCGATGGGTCCTGCGGTTCGACCCATCGGGAAATCTGAAATCTTGCCAGCGCCGATAGGATAACTAGTATTAAGGTACTATGTAAGACATAATAAAAACGCTTAAACCGATACCTATGTATCTAGGTATATCTGTAGATAGTTCCTCTCCGAAAAGGGGGGGGTGATGTGACGATACGCGTACTCGTCACTCGCGCTACGGCCCTGACGGCGGCCTAGCGCCCGTTCAGCGTGCACGCCTGATCAGCGTGCACGCCAGTGCCCGAGCAGTGGGGCAACCCGAGCGGTGGGGCGGCCCCCACCATCCGCGCTCGGGGTATAAATAGGGGACTCGAGCCGACACCAGTCACCAGTCCTGTCCTGATCCTGGTCTCGACACGACCGCTCTCCTGACCACGTTGGGCGCTCCCAACGTTTCTTCCTCCGTACAGAGAACGGGTGCTCCCGTTCTCACCTGGGTGCTCCCAGGGTACGGGCCTACCAGCCGGGCGCTCCCGGTTGGCTCTACCTGTCTGCTCCTGCTTGGGGTCGGGCGCTCCCGACCCTTTCCGCCGTACAGGCAACGGGTGCTCCCGTTGTCAAGCCGGGCGCTCCCGGTGTACGGGCCGCTCAGTCGGGTGCTCCCGACTGAGCTCCTACCCAGACCACCTGTCCGCGTTACTCGCGATCCGTAAGGCAAGCGTGCCTCCGCGTTTACTCGCGATTCGTAAGGCAAGCGTGCCTCCGCGTTTACTCGCGATCCGTAAGGCAAGCGTGCCTCCGCGTTTACTCGCGATCCGTAAGGCAAGCGTGCCTCCGCGTTTACTCGCGATCCGTAAGGCAAGTGTGCCTCCGCGTTTACTCGCGATCCGTAAGGCGAGCGTGCCTCCGCGTTTACTCGCGATCCGTAAGGCAAGTGTGCCTCCGCGTTTACTCGCGAGGCAAGTGTGCCTCCGCGTTTACTCGACCGACACAGCGGCCCGACCGCATAATACATTCATACAGCGGCTCGGCGGAGCATACACGCCACACACACACATACACATTCATCTTGGTGTATATGAAGAAAAGAATAAATTATCTATTTTGAAACCAACCAGTGTCTCCACGTTTTCTCACCCTGGCACGACGAGCTAATCCGAGCGAGAGAAAACGCGTAC